>JAQZBX010011477.1:0-42638 GCA_029593785.1 Cabassous unicinctus
ATCAATTGTATCTACTGTATCACACTAATGAAGGATGTAGTTAATGTGGGAAAGTGGGGGAAAGGAAGGGGGAGGGGGAGGTTAATATGGGAATCCCTTTTATTTTTTAATGTAACATTTATGTAATCTAAAGCTTCTTTATAAATAAAAAGTAATTTAAAACAATAAAACATAATTCAAATAAATCAATTCCAGTTGTATCCTAAATCCTTTCCATGTATTTTATTCCTATATTTCATAATGAATGGGGCCTTCTATTTTATCTTATTTAAGATTACTATTTATCAAAATAAAGAAATGGCAAACTTTTACGCTCAAAGGGATATAAAAATAGATGTAATTTAACAGAAGAAAAATACAGAGATAAACTGTTTGAAATTTTAACTTGCATATATTCTCTCTTCTCCCATTTTTGCCAATATGACACTTGCTTCATACACTTTACTACATATTTCACCCAGCCATCTCATGTTTCTTTTACTACTTGAAATAAAAATGCTTCACATTCTACTTAGTAAACATTGGAAACTTTCTCTTCTAAATTATGTCATGAAATGTCAAGCTTCAGCTCTGATGTGGGAAAGAAGAATTGCATTTGAATGTTTTACTTAATCATTCCATTTTCATATATGAAATAAACCTATTCACCAAAAACTGGGAAAATGTAATGAGTATCTTTAAATTAATAATTTGATAGAATTTCAGTCACATTTCTTAATTTCTAGCTAAAAAGAGTGATAAACTTGGTATAATTGCTGAGCTTACACAATACTTTTAAATGTTGAATCAAACAGAAAAATAAACCCAATTCATTGTTAAATTTGATCATATGACATCAAGTACAAGTATCAAATTACACATGCTGAAATATTAAAAAATATTTGTTGGGTACTTATTCTTTTGTTCACATGTGATGTTATTGCTGGTATTAATGAGCACAAAGGAGATGTATGATATTGACTAAAAAATGAGCGCATTCAAATTGTTGAAATATTTTGTAGCCTATTGGGCATTATTCAACCATTTCTTTAAAATTCATGTGCAATAGAATTAATAAGGTAGAGAAGAAATTCATTTATTTATTTTGATGAATTTGTACCTCTGCAAAAGTCTATACATTTCCAGTGTAAACAAATTTTCTGCAAGTGTTTCCATTTAATAGAAAAATGAAATATTGACAGTCAATTTTATGAGGCCACCATAACGTAATATTCAATTTCATCAGTATATTACAAAATATGAAAGTTACAGGTGACTATATGCTTCACAACTTCATTTCTTCTTACCGCTGCATAATATTCCATCATATGTACACACCACAATTTGTTTATCCATTCAATGTTTGATGGACATCTGGGTTGTTTACAACTTTTGGCAATCGTGAGTAGCACTGCTATGAACATGTGGTGCAGATGACTGTGTCACTGCTCTCAGACCTTCTGGGTGTATAACTTGTAAGATTTATTCCTTAGTCACATGATAGTCTATATTCAACTTCCTTAGGAACTGCCAAACAGTGCTCCACAGTCCCTTATCATTTTCCATTTCCACCAACAGTAAATAGATATTCTCATTTCTCCAAAACTTACAATTTTCTGACTTTTTAATAGTGGCCATTCTAATAGGTGTGAAATTATATCTCATTGTAGTTTTGATTTGTATTTCCCTAATCACTAGTGATGTTGAACATTGTTTCATGTATTTTGTTGCCATTTGAATTTCTTCTTTGGACAATTGCCTTTTTAAGGATTTTGCCCTTTTTCAATACATATTTTTATTTTTACAGAAACTTTAAATTACGTAAATGATACATAAAAAATATTGGGATTACCACATTACCCTCCCTCCTCCCACACTTTCCCCCATTAAAAGCATCGTTCATTAGTGTGGTACATTTGCTACAATTGATGAATACATATTGAAGCTTTGCTATTAATCATTGATTGTAATTTACAAAATAGTTTATACAATTTTATAGTTTTTGACCAATGCATAATAACCTGTATCCACAATTGCAATGTCATGCAGAGCAATTCCAATGTCCCCAAAATGCCCGATGTTACACCTATTTTTCTCTCTCTTCCCCTCAGAACCTCTGTTGGACACTGCCTTTATATCAGCATTACAAGTTGTTTCATTGCTGAATAATAATAAGTTTACCTTAGTCCATAGTTGCATTTTCCCTTTATGTTTATTCATTCCTTAATCTTGAGGATTTTGGAATGGTGATGCCAACTCTATTTCTCATTGAGAGGGGTTTTTCTTCCCATGGATGGCACTCTCTTGCTTGCAGTTGTAGATAAATTCTGTTTTTTTTTTGTGATGGGTATTTTCCATCACCATCTTCTTGATAGTTGTACTGGGTAAGTCCAATGAACAGGGAGTTGGTGTGCAACTTGCTCAGATTCACGGTTCAATCAACATATGAACAGAACAAAGATTTACGTCTCTGGGTCTTATTTTTAATGAGTATAGTGCTAATTATAGATTCAAATAAAAGAGGAGAAGAGTCATGTGTAGGGAAATTATAAATAAGTCTAACTCTGTTACATTGGGGAACATATTTTCCAAAGTAAGGCCTCCTAACAGGGTGCAGAATTCCTGATATTGTCTGCCATGCCTATAGTTTCTAGATATCTCTAGAGCTCTCAGAAGCCATGCTGTTTGAGGCACTGTTTAAAGAGGCAGTCAATGAGATCCCACTGAAATGTGCATAAGCATAACCACTGAAATGACCTCTCAACTGACTGTGAATTCTCTTTGCCATAAAAAAAACCTCATTTTTATTTAATATTTCCCCATTTTGGTCAAGATCTTTTTCCAGATGAATCATAACTTGGTGTTTGGAAATTATTCCACGGTGTTAGGGAGACTCATTTGAGCAACAAGGAGGCTTTCAGGAGGTAACTCTTAGGCAATATATAGAACTAGGCTAAATTTCAATTTCACAAGAAAAGATTCATAAGTACAACAATCAATACCAAGGGACTGGCTTAATGGTCTGTCTTCCTTCACTAGGCACTGCACATGTAATTGGGGGATTCTTGCTTCTTTATTAGAGAATATAATGGGGCTTCCCAGGAAGGAAATTAAATCTTATTTCGGTTATTGTGTGGGTGTCCACCCATGGAGACAACTCCCCATGACCACTTGAACATATTCATATGCCTTAGATTCATGCCCTAGGTGCTCTCCCACACATCCCTTATCACTGACATTCCACACCATTGATTATCCCCTGCAACAGTCATGATCTATCTGTGTTCCAAAACATCCTCATAAACAAACTCAAAAATAAACAATTAAAAATAAAAATAAACTAATAAAAATAATAAATAACAAATAAAATATAAAAATCCAAATAAAAAATAAAGTAAAATATTTTTTCAATTTGTCTTTCATCACTATAAGATCTGTTATCATTTATGTACAATGACAAATTCTTCTATATGTTCCCCAAGTGTCTTCTTCTCTTTTTTCACTTGATCTTCAAAGAACCTTTAGGTTATGGAAAGGTCACATAAAAATTATAGGGGATGCCTATATATCCAACCCCCCACTCTCTCTTATTAATAACATTTTTACATGTGCCTGATACATCTGTTACAATTAATGTACAATTATTATTGCATTGATACTAGCATTGGTCGATGGTTTACATTATGGGTTACATTTTACATGGTACACTTTTACAGGTTTTGACAAAATTTAAAATGGCCTGTATTCATCATTGCAAGGCCTTGCAGAATGATTCCAATGCCCTAAAAATGCCCTGTTTTCAATCTATTCTACTCATCTTTCCCCCTTCTCTTGGAACTTATGGTAATCAATATGTTTCAATTTTTGATGAATAATATTCACAGTTACATGCAATAATATTGAGAGCTTGACATACTGGTCTGTTTTTGTTAATTAGTCACTGCCTGTATTCTTGAGAGATTCCTGCCCTTCTAATTGAGAACTCAGAAGATCTCCCCAGGATTGGAGTTTAATATTTTCTTATTATGTGGATCTCCACCCACTGAAATAACACACTTTGCCAAGATGAACACTTTCATATTCCATAGAAGCATGATCCTGTTGTGCCCTGTCCTGCAAATCCCCCACCTCTGATGCCTTGCACCAGTAACCCTCATCTGCTTTATATTTCAGAACTTTCTCACCATAGTAGTTTTAACTGCAGACCTACAAATTTCCAGAGTTCACCTGCTCCCTTCTCAAGCTCTACCCGCAGTTCAATGGATAGTCCAAACACACATCTCCACCCTAATGACCCTCACATTCTAGCACAATGGAACCCAATCACATCACTACATCACCATTACCCCCATCCACTCTCTAACCAATCCTTTCCACCGTATCATAGATTTGACCATATTGACCATCGGCTCACCACCCTTTACTCCCTTTCTCTCTCCTGTAAATGTATCTTACAGACTGTACGTCTGTGAATCTGGTCAATTTGCTTAAGTCATATCAGTGAGATCATGAAATATTTGTCCTGAAGAGATGGACTTACTTCACCCAACATAAGATCTTCAAGATTCATCCATGTTTTCCTGTGTGTTAATACTACATTGCACTAGAAGGACAAGATGGCATCAGTTTAAGTGAGCTCTCACCATCTCTATCCTAAAAGACAGATGATTGGGGATAGGATCTTGCCCAAGTGAGCTGTTCTAGCAGCCCACGGAACGAGAGCCTTTAGGACGTTGATCTGGACAGAGCTGGACAGGGAAATAGATTGCTCAAGATAAAACCGTGAGTTTTTCCCGAGCTGGAAATTGTGGATGTGGAAGGCTAAGCCCCACCCTCAGGGCAAAGGGCTAGGGTGAGCCCTGACTCCTGCCACCAACCCAGTGAGAGGGAGCATTCTCTGAAAGTGGGAGAGTTCTGGCAAAGGGTGGAGAGGGGTTTCCTTTCTGTGGGTTTGGGTGGCCTGGACCCCCTAACAGCTTTTTGGAGCACACCAGCTGACTTGAAGTGGCACCAGGCTCAGGTCAGAGGTGAATCTGCTGAGGAAGCCTGATTTACCTAAATGCCCTGGGATACAGAGGCTTGGCTTAAGAGAGGCTCGACTCAGCCAATTTAATAGTTCCACACTGAGGACAATCAGAATTTCAGCTCCCCTAAGGGAGTCAGGCATTGCGTAGTGCTCAATACATTTCCACAAGCCTATTTAGGGTCCCCTGGGAGGAGGGAGTTGTGTAGAAGAGACTTATAAACCATTTCAGTAAGGTGAACTCAGTCATCAGGGTCCCATTTGAATTTCAAAAGGGAACTCATCCTGTCTAGGAGAGGGGAGGGGGGATCTGCTCATACAGCCTGCTGAATCCTGCTGCCACAGGAGAGTAAAACCTTCCCAGGGAAAAGTAACTAAATAGATTTATGAAGAGCTAACTGACCCAAATAGTAAGTTAGCTCACTGGAGGAATTTCTGCCTTGAATATATGAGGTCCCTAGTTGGATTCCTGGCTCCTCTAAGAGTAGTGATTCACTGGGATATTTAACATCCAGCTGATACCACAGGACAGGGAAAACATAAACATTATTTTTACACTAACTTCTTTTGGGTCCCTAATTTATCCGAAAAAAATAAATAAATAAATAAGTTTACTTTAAAAAAATTAAATTAGTTTACTCTCTAAAATCCACCTCAAAACCTGCAGAAAGAAGCCTGCAGGGTAATTGATTGATGAACACAGACAGACTGAGAGGCTCCACAAAGGCCCAAGAAGGAACGGTGTTGTTCTTCCTTAGATTTGTTTGACTGCTTTCTTGTGTGTTTGGCTTTTATTTGTTTGTTTGTTTATTTGTTTCTTGCTTTTATTTCCTCTTTCCTCCTCCCTCCCCACCTTTTTTTAAAATTAGGAGCCACGACTTGTTTCTTCTTTGCTGTGTTTCTTCTTCCTTGATTTCCAATTTTCTGTGTATATTGATTTTGTCTACCAACACTATCTCTTTTCCTTCCTTCATATTTCTATCTTCTGCTTTCTGTTGTGGTTCTTACATTCCAACATTTTTCATTACTTCTCAACTTTACTGGTTTGAATTTCTATCTTGTCTATTCTGTTTCCTTTTATTTTTTTATTAACTCTTTCCTTTCAGCCCTTTCTTTACTCTTTCTCTCTCTCCTCATCATTCTGGCCTTTTAAATCATTCTTTATATTTTTCACTATTTGGTTTCCCATTTCTATTGCAGGTTCTGCAATTTTTTTCCCTATTACTCTACACTGCTTAAATGAGTTAAATATTCATTTTACTAAGTTTTATATGGACCCTCTTCTAACATTTATTATTATACTATTATCCTTTTTCCTTTCTTACCTCTTTTGATTTCCCTGGCCCTAAACTTTTTCCTTCAAAGGAACATAGAAAACAGCAAAGAAAGAGAACAAGAAGAAAAAACTGTCAAAGAGAAAACTTACCACAAACACAGAACCAGCAGCTAAATAAAACTTTAGAGCAGAAAGAGAAGCTAATCAATTGAATAAACCCATCAAGATAAAATGGTGACCAGAGGGCTACAAAAAATTATAAACCATAGTGAGAAACAGCAACACATTAATCAGTCCAATGAACAAACTAAAAAACAGGAAGAGATGCATAACATTGAACAACTAATCAAAGCTGTCCCAGGAAATATCATGGACTGACCTAATGAAGAGAAGGAAGAGATTAAATATATTAATAAAACACTGGGTGAACATACTCAAGAAATTGTAAAATACATAAAAAGATAACAGATAATGGTGATGAATGACACAATGCAAGAAATAAAAAAGATGCTGGGATCAGATAACAGCAGATTTGAACAGGCAGAAGAAAGAATTAGTGATGTGGAAGACAGTACATCTGAAATCAAACAGATAGTAGAACATATAGGTGAAAAGATAAAGAGAGATGGACGTATATGCTCAGGAAGCACAATGCACCCCAAACAGTATAAATCCCAACAGGCCTACTCCAAGATATATACTTGTCAAGATGTCTAATGCTCAAGACAGAAACAAAATACTCAAGGCAGCAAGAGAAAGTAGAACCATCACAAAGAAGGGAAGATCAATAAGGCTAAGTGCTGATTTCTCATCTGAAACCTTGGAGGCAATAAGACAGTAGTATGATATAGTCAAGGTACTAAAAGAAAAAAACTTCCAGCCATGAATTCTCTATCCAGCAAATTGTCATTCAAAAATGATGGAGAGTTCAAAATATTAACATATAAACAGAAATTAAGAGAGTAAGCCAATAAGAAATCTTTCCTACAATAAATGCAAAAGAAAGTTCTACAGGTCGATAGGAAAAAACAAGAGAGAAAGAGTTGAAGGAGAGTGTAAGAACAACCAAAAAGACAAAAAGAGAAATAAAACAACATATGCCATACATAAACCCAAAGAAAATATGGCTGATGTAAGTAATTCCTTGAGAGTAATAACACTGAATGTTAATGGATTAAACTCACGAGTCAAGAGACACAGATAGCCAAATGGATAAGGAAATATGACCCATCTATATGTTGTCTACAACAAACCAACCTTAGACCCAGGGATTCAAGAAGGCTGAAAATGAAAGGCTGGAAAACAATTTTACAGACAAACAATAACCAAAAAACGGTTGGAATAGCTATAATAATATCCTACAAAATAGACTTCTATTCAAAAGTATTGTCAGAGACAAAGATGGACAGTATATATTAGTAAAAGGGCTAATCTTCAAGAAGAAAGAACAATCATAAACATTTATGCACCTAATCAGGGCACCTCAAAATAAATGAAGCAAACACTGGAAAAAATAAGTGGAGTCATAAATGCCTCTACAAGTATAGTGGGTGACTTTAATACACCATTATCACCATTAGACAGAACATCTAGGCAGAGAACAAATAAAGAAACAAAGACTCTGAATAGTACATTAGAGTAGCCAGACCTCATAGACATATACAGAACACTACATGCAAATTCAGTGGGGTACACATTTTTCTTGAGGTCACATGGATCATACTCCAAGACAAACTACATGTTAGGCCACAGAACAACTCTCAATGGATTCAGAAAGACTGAGCTAATACAAAGTAATTTCTCTTACCACAATGAAATGAAATTGGAAATCATTAAGGGGCAGAGAACCACATTAGGCACAAAGATATGGAAGTTAAACAACACACTCTTAGAAAAACAGTGAGTCAAGGAGGAAATCTCAAAAGAAATCAGTAACTATCTTGAAACGAATAAAAATGACAACACCACATTAAAACATATGGGATGCAGCCAAAGGTGTATGGAGAGGAAATTCATAGCCATATATCAAAAAGGAAGAAAGAGCTAAAATTGAAGACCTAACTGCACACCTGGAGGAATTGGAAAAAAAGCAACAAACAAACCCCAAAGGAAGTAAAAAGAAGGGAATAACAAAGATTAGAATAGTTCTAACTAAAATAGAAAATCAGAAAGCAGTAGAAAAAATAAAACCAAAAGCTGGTTCGTTGAGAAATTCAATAAATTTGACAAACCCTTAGCTAGATTAACAAAGAAAAAGAAAGAGCAGAATCGAATCCACCAAATAAGGAAAAAGCAAGGGGATATCATTACTGACCCCACAGAAATAAAGAGCATCACAAGAGGATACTTTGAAAAATTTTATGCCAACAAGAATGATAATTTAGAGGAAATGCACAAATTCCTAGAAATTCCCTAGCAGCCTAGGTTGATGAAAGAAGAAACTGATGAACTCAACAGTCCAATTACAAGTAAAGACATAGACTTAGTCATCAAAACCCTCCCAACTAAGAAGATCCCAGGACTAGATGGCTTCACATGTGAATTCTACCAAACAGTCCACAAAGAGGTAACACTAATCCTGCTTAAGCTCTTCCAAAAAATAGAAAAAGAAGGAACATTGCCTAACATATTCTATGATGCCAAATTTTTCCTAATACCAAAGCCAAACAAAGATTCCTCAAGAAAGGAAAATTACAGACCAATCTTTCTAAAGAACCTACATGCAAAATCCTCAACAAAATATTTGCTAATTGCATTCAACAACATATCAAAAGAATTATACATGACAAAGTAGGTTTCATCCAGGGTATGCTAGGATGGTTCAAGATAAGAAATTCAATCAATGTAATACAACACACAAAGAGATTGAAAGAAAAAAAATCACATAATCATCTCTAAGATGCAGAAAAAGCATTTGACAAAATACAGCACTCTTTCCTGATAAGAACACTGCAAAATATAGGAATAGAAGGAAACTTTCTGAACATGATAAAGGGTTTATATGAAAAACCCAAAGCTAACAATATCTTCAATGGTGAAATCCTATAACCCTTCCCTCTGAGATCAGGAACAAGAAAAGGATGCCCGCTATCATCACTCTTATTTAACATTGTCTTAGAAGAACTTGCTTGAGCACTGAGGCAAGAAAAAATATATAAAATGCATCCATACTGGAAAAGAATAAGTAAAAATTTCATTAGTTGCAGACGACATGATCCTATACATATGAAGCCCTGAGAAATCTACAACAAAGCTTCTATAACATATAAATGAGTTCAGTAATGTTGCAGGCTATAAGATCAATGCTCAAAAATCAGGAGTATTTCTGTACACCAATAACAAGCAATCTGAGAAGGAAATCAAGAAAAACACACCATTTACAATAGTAAATAAAGGAATCAAATATCTAGGAATAAATTTACCTGAAGATGTGAAGGACTTATATAAAGAAAACTATACAATTCTGTTAAAGAAAATCAAAGAACTCTTAAATAATTGGGAGAATATTCCATGTTCATGGATAAGAAGGCTAAACAACATCAAGATGTCTATTCTACCCAAAATAATCTACGGATTTAATGCAATCCCAATAAAAATCAACAGAGCATATTTAATGAATTGCAAAAACTAATTACAAAATTTATTTGGAAGGGTAAGAGGCCCCAAATCACCAAAGACATATGAAAAATAAAAATGAATTTGGAGGTATCACACTACCTGACTTTAAAACTTACTACAAAGCTATAGTGGTCCAAACTGCATGTTATTGGCACAAGGATAGACATACTGACCAATGAAACCAAATTAAGAGTTCTGATATAAATCCTCACATATACAGTCTTCTGATATTCGACAAGGCCAAAAACCCCACTCAGTTGAGAAAGAATGGCCTCTTCAACAATTGGTGCTTGGCAAACTGGATATCCACATCCAAACGAAGGAGAGAAGAACACCATCCCTCACCTTATACAAAATTCAAATCAAGATGGATCAAAGATCTAAAAATAAGAGTCAAGACCCTAAAAACCTTGGAAGATAATGTAAGGAAGCATCTACAGGACCTTGTAAGAGGAAATGGTTTCATGAATTTCACATCCAAAGCACAAGCAGCCAAAGAAAAAATAGATAAATGGGATCTCTTCAAAATTAAAAACTTTTGATACTCAAAGGATGTTATTAAGAAAACAAAAAGGCAGCCTACCCAATGGGAGAAAATATTTGGCAACCATATATCTGATAGGAGCCTAATATCCTACATATATAATGAAATCCTACACCTCAAAAATGAAAAGACAAACAACCCATTTATAAATGGGCAAGTGACCTGAAAAAAAACTTCTCCAAGGAAGAAATACAAATGGCTAAAAAGCACATGAAAAGATGCTCGACATCACTAGCTATTAGGGAAATGCAAATCAAAACAACAATGAAACAGTAGTCTTACACCAATTAGAATGGTGGCTATTAAAAAAAACAACAGACTATAAATGTTGGAGAGGATGTGGAGGAATGGGAACCCTCATCCACTGCTGGTGTGATTGTGGAATGTTCCAGCCACTGTGGAAGACAGTATGGTGGTTCCTCAAAAAACTAACTGTAGATCTTCTGTATGATCCAGTGATTTCACTGCTGGGTATATACCCAGAAGAATTGAAAGCAAAGACACAAACAGATATATGTACACCAATGTTCATAGCGGCATTGTTCACTATTGCCAAAAGTTGGAATCAACCCAGTTGCCCATCAACAGATGAATGCGTAAACAAAATGTGGTGCATTCATACTATGGATTATTACTCAGCTTTAATAAGGAATATAGTGCTAACACATGGGATAACATGATGACTCTTGAAGACCTTATGCTGTGTGAAGCAAGCCAGGCATTGAGGGATGAACAGTACATGACCTCTCTGATATTAATTAAGGAAATTGAGCAGTCTCAGAGAGCTATTGTCTGAAAGACAAGTTTACAAGAAAGAGAAAGAGAAGATAAGGTAGTGAGCCATCACCCATTTGGTCATAATCTATGGTAAAGTGATAGAGCATAGTTGTGTTTTGAAGGGATAGGACAGGATGGTAGTGATATTATTGGGTTGGGTGGTGCAGGGTTGACAGGTGGGTAGATTGGGAAGGGTGTGTTAGAAGATCCATGATACTGGGGGAAGAGTTGAGAGAGTGACCACCTGGAGGGTCCACCAGGTGAACACTTTTGATTTGAGGGTATAACGTTGAGAGTACTGAGGTGAGAATGCTCTTATGTCCATATGACAAGTAAGGTTCATTGGTTTAGGGTGTTGGTTGGGGGGGCATTCAGGAAAGATTCACCTGAAGTAGGCTTCTGGGGAGTGTGTGAGTGTTCATTCTGTCATAATGTGTTGTATCTGTGGGTGGAAACTCACATAATGAGCAGGAAGGAGTTGGACTCCTATCTTAGGGAGGACAGATTCATTCAGAAATAGACAGGTGGGTGTCTCTCAAGATCATGGGCGGTTCCTTATAGGGGAGGACAAACCACTGTGTCAAGACCTCATGTTGCATGTAACTATGTATCTTGTCATCCAACGAGTGAAGCCAGGGGGTCATCATGGGCCCCAGGGGGATGCGGAGGGAGGAACACAATATATCAAATGGGGGTGTTTAATGATCAGTGAAAATTTTCTTCATTACCTCACAATGATGGACACACGACATGGTAAATATCATCAAAAATTTTAAAAGTGTATGGTCTAAAATGTAAACCATACTTTAAACCTTTGACAATATTTAGTAGCTATTTTTCACTATTTGTATATCAGTTATAACAATACTACCATCCATATATACAAAGGTATCAGAATGGGATGCAGAAAGCAGGAGAAGGTTCGGTATATCTCTTACATTTAAAATTATAATTACTCTTTCATTTCCCTATTAATTGTATTTGGCTATTTTATTGGCTTCATCTTTAAAGAAGCTTTGGATAACAGAAGAGTTACAACTGGGGTGGGAGAGGATCATTGGTGAGAGGTTTGAGGGATGGGGGTTGCATTGGAGGAAGTTCATCTGAACATACATATAAGTTATATAAAATTGTTCAAATGTTCATGGGGCATTGTCACAGTGGGTGAAGAATCACTCAATAAAGGAAAGAATACTGAATTCTCATCCTGGAGTGCTTTGCCACATCCTCTAAGGGAGCAGCAACAGTCCCCCAAGTGCAGAGGCAGTGTCTGGCAAAGGAGGATAATAGACTAATGGGCCCTTGATATTGATGTCTAGCCTTATGAGTCTTTGTTGTTGAAATTGAAACTTAGCCTATTGTTATGGGGTGCCTAAGGGTTGCCTCCTGAGAGCCTCCTTGTTGCTCAAATGTGGCCTCTCTCTAAGTCGAACTTGGCATATGAATGCATTACCTTCCTCCCAGCATGGGGCATGGCTCCCGGGGATGAGCCTCCCTGGCACCGAGGGATTACTATCAAGTGCCAACTGGCAATGCAACTGGAAAAAGACCTCACATAAAAGGGGAAAAGGTAAAAACAAATATGTTCATATGGCAAGAGACTTCAAAGTGAGTCGGGAAGTCATCTCAGAGGTAAAGCTTACACACAACTCAGTAGGACCTCATAGACTTCCAAAGTGGATATCGCCCCAAATAGAGGGGCTCCTGAGGTTTCTGGAGACATCCAGGTCCTATGTCAGGGCAGATAGTTCCGGAGATTGGTGCATTGTCAGTGGTCTCTACTTTGGATTTTGTGCTCCTGAGAGTGGCAGAGTTGGACTCAAATATGTCTTCCCTGCACATGGTTCATCTGTCCCTACTATTCAAACCTATACATGGTGCTGGAGTTTGTAGGTGTACATCCAGAGACTCGACTCTTTGGGCTGTCCATGTGCCAGCTGGGTCTGGCATCTCAGTGGAGCTGCAACTCCTACTCTACAGCTTAATGGACTCACCCAGTACACCTGACAGGTAGATGATGATGGGCAATGGCCAACCCAGGGAAAGGAGAGAGTCTGCAGCTGCAGGCAGGATAATCCCATCCATCTTATCCATAGGATAAAAGCCCCTTCTCAAGGGGTGTGCATCACTATCCCAGACTCCTCATGATTGGGGGAAGAGCTATGGACTAGAGTGGACTTACTGGTATTCTATTATACACATATTGTCATTCAAGCAATTGAAAAAATTATATTACTGTTGAGCCAGTGGCGACTGCATGCTTTGGGGCAGACAGAGGTAAAAGCAGTTGTAATACAGGGACTTTTTCAGGACTTGGGTATTGTCCTGAGTGACATTGCAATGACAGATATAGGCCATTTTATATCATCATATAACATGCAGAGCTGTGTGGGGAAAACTGTGGTCTACAATGTGAACTATGGTCCATACTTAATGGCAAAGCACCTGGATGTTTATCAATTACAATAAATGTGCCACACTAATTTAGAATGTTTATGTGGTAGATTGTGGGAGGTTTGGGAGGTGGGGAATATGAGAATCCCTATATTTTTTGTGTAACATTTATGTAATCTAAGTATCTTTAAAAAATATTAAAAAATAGTACATTACTTCTTACAGTTGATTAATTGTTGATGTTCTGGAACTAGGTGTGTGAAAACGGTGCCACAGATGAAAAAGAAACAAGAAATAGCCGGTTCAGGGGGCCCTCCATCCAAGGGGAGGATAGTCCTGCTGCATGAAATGGTGTGGATTTTATTTAGCTTTAGAAGAAAGAAAATAAGTGTGCACATGTGCAAAGGTAATAGATATGTGATGGGCTACAAGTTACTAAAGTCGGCAAGTCTTTAGGGTTACTGATTCAGTTCTCCTTACATTCCTGCACGTAACAGACCTTGCTAATCATTATCTGACATATACCAGACATACTCCTTGAAGCACAGAATGTTTCTCCACCAGGCTTGTACCAGATTTTATCTTAGTGTCTTGATACTAGAGATGTCTGTCCCATACATACCAACGTGGCTTGCTTTCTGTCATGAGTCATGGCCTTTAATTGAACTCCTTCAAGTAATATTCCATATATATATATATATATAGTGATATATATGTATGTATATATCACAATTTGCTTCTTCATTCATATGTTGATGGATACTTGGGTTGTTTCCAAATTTTGGCAATAGTGAATGACGCCACTATGAACATTGGTGTGTGCATATCTAGTCATTTCCTTGTTTTTGATTCTTCTGGTTATAAACCCAGAAGTGGGTTAGCTGAATAACAAGACATTTCTATTTTTAGCTTCCTGAGGAATCACCAAATTGTACTCCACAGTGGTTGCACCATTCTACATTCCCACCAGCAGTGAATTAGTGTCCCCTTCCTCCACATCCTTTCCAGAACTTGTAGCCCTCTGTTTTTCAATAGCTTCCAGTCTAATAGGTCTAAGATGAAATCTCATTGTAATTTTAATTAGCATTTCCCTGATAGCTCGTGATGCTCAGCATCTTTTCATGTGCATTTTGGCCATTTGTGTTTCTTCTTTGTAGAAGTGTCGATTCAAATCACTTACCCATTTTTAAATGGATTGTTTGTCTTTTTATTTTCAAGATGTAGGATTTCTTTTTTATATACTGGATAGTAGGCCCTTATAGCATAAATGGTTACCAAATATTTTCTCCTACTGTGTAGGTTGCCTTTTCACTTTCTTGACAAACTCATTTGAAGTCTTACAGTTTTTAATTTTGTGGAGGTCTTATTTATCTATTTGCTTTTCATTGCTCATACTTTGGGTTTAAATTTTATTAAACTATTTCCTACTACAAGATCTTGAGGATGCTTCCCTACAATATCTTCAAGGAACTTTATGGTCTTTACTCTATATTTAGGTCTTTGATCATTTTGAGTTAATTTTTGTATATGGAGTAGGATGGTGGTCCTCTCTCATATTTTTGGATATAGATATTCAGTTCTCTAAGCACCATTTTTTGAAGACACCATTCAGTAACAGTTGAGGGGGCTTCGTGGCCTTGTCAAATGTAAATTGACAATATATTCAAGGATTAATATCAGAACTCTCAATTCTGTTCCATTGATCAGTATGTCAATATTTGTGCAAATATATATTTTGACCATTGTAGCTTTGCAATATGCTTTAAAGTCTTATAGCACTACTCCTTCAATTTCATTTTTATTTTTCAATAAGTTTTTGTCTTATTTCAGACCCCTTGCCCTTCCCAGTTCATTTCATAAGTAACTTTTTGCAATTAAGTAAAACGTGTTGTTGTAATTTTTATTGGGATTGCATTAAGTCTTTAAATTAATTTGCATCAGTCAGACATTTCAATGATGTTTTAGTTTTTCAATCCATGAAAATGAAATATTATCCATTTATTTAGATATTATTTGATTTCCTTAACAATGTTGTGCAGTTTTATGTGTACAAATCCTTCACATCTTCAGTTAAGTTTTATCCTAGTTATTTGATATTTTAAGTTTCTATTGCATATGAATTTTTTAAAATTTCCTCCTGAAATTTCTCATTATTCATGTATAGAAAGGCTCCTTATTTTTACATGTTGATCATTTATTCTGCATTTTACTGAACTTCATTATTAGCTCCAGAAGCTCCATTGTAGATTTTTCATGATTTTCTATGTATAGGATCATATCAGCTACAAATAGTGAAATTTTCACTTCTTTCTTTCCAATTTGGATGATATTTATATCTTTTTCTTGCCTAAGTGCTCAAGCAAGTACTTCTATCACAATGTTAAATAAGGGTGGTGACAGTGGACATCCTTATTTTGTTCCAGATGTTAGAGGGAAAGCCTTTAGCATTTCATCATTGAATTTGATGTTAGTTGTGGGTTTTTCATACATGTCTTTTATCAAGTTGACAAAGTTTCCTTCTATTCCTATCATTTGAAGAGTTTCTATTGAGAAAGGATGCTGGATTTTGTCAAATGTTTTTCTGCATCAATAGAGATAATCATGTGATTTTTTTTTTCTTTCCATCTGTTAATGTGTTGCATTGCAATGATTGATTTTCTTATGTTCAACCATTTTGATTACCAGGGATGAAACCCACTAGTTCATGGTGCATAATTTATTTGATGTGTTGAATACATTTGGCAAATATTTATTTTGAGGATTTTAAAATCCAAGTTCATTAGAGAGATTGGTCTGTAGTTTTCTTTTATGGTGGTGTCTTTATGTGGCTTTGGCATTAGTGTGATGGTGGCATCATAGAATGAGTTAGGTAAAGCTCGCTCCATTTCTATTTTTTTTGTAAAAGTTTAACTAGGATTCGTGTTAGTTCTTTCTGAAGTGAATGGTAGAATTCACCTGTGAAACAATCTGCTCCTGGGCTCTTCATAGTTGGAAGGTTTTTAATAAGAAATTCAATTTCATTACTTGTGATTGGTCTGTTGAGTTCAGCAATTTCTTCTGTCATCAAAGTAGGTTGCTTGCAAGTTTTTAGAAATTTTCCTTTTCATCTATGTTATCCATCTTGTTGGTATACAATTTTTCAAAGTATTCTCATATGAAACTCTTTATTTCTGTGGGAACGGTGGTGATATCCCCTTCCTTTTTTTATTTTTTGTATTTGCATCTCCTCTATTTTTTTTCTTTGTTAATCTAGCTAAAGGTTTGTCAATTTTATTAATCTTCTCAAAGAATCAGGTTTTGTTTTGATTTTTCTATTATTTTTTCTTTATTCTAAATTTCATTTATCTCCACTCAAATATATTTTATTTCCTTCTATCTGCTTGTTTGGGATGAGTTTTTGGTTCACATTCTATTTCCCCAGGTGTGCCATTTGGTCTTTGATTTTAACTTTTTCTTCTTTTTTTCCAAATTATTTTATTGACATAAAGTTCAGAAACCCTATAATTCACACATTTTAAGTCTACAATTCAATGTTTTTAAGTTTTTTTTTGTTGTTGTTCTCTGCTCGTTGCTTTTGCTCAGTGGCTGCTCATTGATTTTGCTTAATGTCTGTTTCTGTTTTGTCTCTTTAGGAGGCACTGTAAACCAAATCCAGGACCTCCTATGTGGCAGGCATGTTCTCAAAGCTTAGCCATAAAACTCCTTGTTCATTTGTTTTTGCTTGTCGTCTGCTAGTTGTTTGCTTAATCTTCTTTGTTTTTGCTCCTTGTCTGCTCATTGTTCGTTTTTGTTTGTTTGTTTGTTTTACTTGTTGTCTCCTCACTGTCTGCTCATTTGTTTTTCTTTTGGAGAAACCAGGAACAAAACCCAGGACCTCCCTTGTCAAAAGTGGGTACTCAATTGTTGGGGCCGCATCTGCTCCCTTTCTTCTCTTTTAATATAGGCATTTATGACTATAAATTATCTTCTCAGCACTGCTTTTGCTGAATCTGATAGATTTTAATATGTTGTGTTGTCATTTTCATTCCTTTCAAGGGACTTACTGATTTACTTTATTTTTCAATTTCCTCCTTAACCCACTGATTGTCTAAAAGTATGTTTTTTAACTTCCATATATATGTGTCTATTCTAATTTTCTGCCCCTTATTTATTTCCCACTTCATTCCATTGTGGTCAGAGAAATTAACATTGTTTAATTTCAATCTTTCTGATTTGGTTGAGAGTTGGTCTGTGACCTAGCATATGGTCTATCCTGAAGAATCATACATGTGTGCTCAAGAAGAATGTATACCTCACTATATTTTGATGTCAAGTTCTGTCTATATCTATTAGATCTAGATTCTCTAAGGTATTATTCAATATCTCTGTTTCATTATTGACCCTCTGTTGAGATTTTCTAATAATGATAATGGTGTATAAAAGTCTCCCCCTATAATTGTAGAGGCATCTATTTCTCCACTTAGTTTTTCCAATGTTTACCTCAGGTATTTTGGGCACCCTGGTTAGGTGTATAAATGTTTATAATTCTTTTTTTTTTTTTTGGTAGGTTACCAATTTTACGGCTATTCAGTGTCCTTTTTGCTCTTATAATAGTTTAGCATTTAAAGTCTATTTTGTTTGATATTAGTACAGCTACTCCTGCCCTTTTTTTGGTTGTTGTTTGCATGTAAAATCATTTTCCAAACATTCACTTGCAACCTCACTATGTCCCTGGTCTAAGGTGAGTTTCTGGTAGACAGCATAAAAATGGCTTATAGTTATTTATCCATTCTACCAATCTTTGTCTCTTGAATGGATAGTTTACTCTATTAACAATCAATATTATTATTGTCAAGGCATTACATATATTAGCCATAGTTTCTTTAGGTTTATATATGCCATAATTTTAAAATTTCTCTTTTAATCTTTTTAGTAATTCTTGTTAATAATATACCTTTCTAAACTCTCCTCCAAGCTTCTCTGTCCTGTTTTATTCATTTCCATCTGCAGAACACCCTTTAGCCCTTAGGAAACATCTCATACAGCCACTGTTCATCAATCAATCACCCTGTAGTCTGCCCAACACAGGTAAGTTACCCTGTTTTAATGAATAAAATAAAGAATAAAAAAAATAAATAAATAAAATAAAATGATAAAAAATAACAAATCAAAAATCCTAAAACAAACAAACAAAATTCATAGTCTATAATTTCCCTCTCGTAGGGTGCCTGCTGGGTACCTGACAACCCAGTGGACCACTCACCTTATCCCTTTTCTAAAAAGGTACTGGTAATTGAAACAGGGGCCTATTACATGTGAAGCAGGAGTTCCTCCAGGGAACCACCAATAACTCCACAGGTTAGGGAGGCTTCTGAAAGGTTATCTGGATCTCCCCTTCCCATTTCCTTCAGGTGAGTCTGGCTTTCAACAGTTTGCTTGCCATATCTACTGGCTTCCTTCTTTTCCAGGATGGTAAAGCACCTATCTCTACCCAGCCACTCACTGACCTAGTTCCTCTCTCTCCCAAGGCACTTGGCTGTGACTGCCTGCCCAATTAGATGATCCCTTCCATCTCCCTGGGGCTGCTTCAGGTCTGGATGAGACCTTTTTGAGATTCAAAGGGGGATCAACTGCCCAAACTCAGAAAAGAGAAGCCACACTTTGCCCTTTGCTGTACCCCTCCTCCTCCCAGGGTGGAGAACGTTCCTTCCTACTCAGTTGGCTGCAGTGAACCAAGGGTTTACCAAAGCTATTCACCTTGATGGTGGGATATATGTGTGGTTTCCAACCATAGGGGTGAATAACTCAAATTTTTCATTCAGTCTCTTTGTCCTTCTCTCCCTCTCCCTCCTGGATGATGCACAGCACTCTCCTGTTCTGCAGATTTCCAAAGCAGCTCACTGAGATACCCTTTTCCCTTTCTCCATTGTGTTTTTGAGAGAGTTGAGGCCTGCTGACCTACTTTGATGCCATCTTCCCAGAAATCCTTGCCCATTTTTTAACAGAGTGGTTTTTCTATTTATTTTTGATTTGGATGATCTCTTCGTGTATCAAGGATATTAATCCTTTTCAAATATGTGACTTCTAAATATTTTCTCCCATTGAATCAGCTGCCTTTTGACTCTTTGAGGTACAAAATTAGTTAATTTTGAGGAAGTCCCATTTACTTATTTTTTTCTTTCTTTTCTTGCTTGTGCTTTTGGTGTAAGGTTTAAGAAGATACCACCTGCCACAAGATCTTGAAGATATTTTCCTACATTTTCTTTTAGGAGTTTTATGGTTGTTTTTATATTGAGGTCATTGATGCATTTTGAGTTAATTTTTATAAGATGTGAAATGGGGATCCTCTGTTTTTCCTTTTACAGATGGCCATTCAGTTGTCCCAGGAACTTTTGTTGAATAGTCTGTTCTGTCCCAGCTGGGAGGACTTGACAGCTTGGTCAAAAATCACTTGACTGTAGATGTGAGGTCCTGGGTTCTTGATTTGGTTCCATTGGTTAATCTGTCTATCTTTATCCCATTAACATGCTGTTTTTACCACTGTAGCTAAGTAATATGCTTTAAAGTCAGGAAGTGAAAGTCCTCCAATTTTGTTTCTCTTTTTAAGACATTTTTGGCTATTTGGGTCCCCTTTCACTTCCAAATAAACTTGATAATTGGCTTTTCCATTTCTGGAAAAAAAAAAAAGGCTGTTGGGTTTTTTTACTAGTATTGCATTGAATCTCTAAATTAGGCTAGCTGGAATTGTCATCTTAATATTTAGTCTTCTAATTTATGAACAAGGAATGTCCATTTCAGAATTCTTCAGTTTATTTTAGTAATGTTTTGTAGTTTTCTGAATACAGGTCCTAAATATTCTTGGTTAAGTTTATTCCTAAATATTTGATTCTTTTAGTCACTATTATAATTGGATTTTTTTCTGATTTCTTCCTCAGATTCCACATCAGTGGTGCACAGAAACTCTATTGATTTTTGCATATTAATCTTGTATCTTACCACTTTGCTGAACTTATCTCTTAGTTCTAGAAGCTTTTTTGTGGATTTTTGAAGATTTTCTTGATATAGAATCATATTAGCATTGAAAAGTGCAAGTTTTTCTTCTCCTTTCCTATTTGGTGCATTTTACTTCTTTATATAGCTTGGTTGCTCTTCTATAACAATATAGAATAACAGTGGTGGCAATGAGCATTCATGCTTTCTGCAAGGTCTTAGTGGGAAAACTTTCAGTCTTTTACTGTTGAGTACAATGATAGCTGTAGGTTTTTCATATATGCACTTAACCATCTTGAGAAAACTTTGTTCTATTCTTATCTTTTGGAGAATTTTTATCAAGAATTAGTGCTTTCTTTTGTCAAATGCCATTTCTGCATCAATCAGTATCATGTGATATTTCTTCTTCAGTTTATCAATATGGTTTATTACATTTTTTGATTTTCTTGTGTTGAACCACCCTTAGATACCCCAGATAAAATCTTCATTGTCATGGTGTGTAATTTTTTTAATGTGCTTTTGGATTCAATTTGCAAGTATTTTGTTTAGAATTTTTGCATCTATATTATTAGAGATAATAGTCTGTAATTTTCATTGTTCATAGTATCTTTATCTGGCTTTGGTATTATGGAGGTGTTGGCTTCATAGAAATAATTTGGTAGCATTCTTTCCTGTTCAATTTTTTGGTAGAGCTTGAGCAAGACAGGTATTAGATAATCTTTGAATGATTGGTAGAATACACCAGTGAAGCCTTCTGATCATGGGCTTTTTATGTTTGTGAGGTTTTGGATGACTCTTTCAAGCTCCTCACTTTTGATTGGTTTGTTGAAGTCTTCTATTTATCCAAGGGCCAGTGTAGGTGTTTTGTGTGTTTCCAGGAATTTATTCATCTCATATATATTGTTTAGTTTTTAGTATACAGTTGTTCATAGTATCCTCTAATGATCTCTTATTTCTGTAGGGTGAGTTGTAATAACCGATGTAGGATGACTGAATACCTGAAAGTAACTTATTTCTTTCATTGTCACTAGGATACAAAGGAATGAATTATATGTAAATTAGAAGTTAATGACATGTATCTTTTTCTTGGTGTCAAAGTCTGCTTTTGGTGGTCAAGAACATCCTATTGATGGAATGAGGTATAAGAAAGAGCTTCAACTGGTTGGCTGGACCTGTGCAGAAGAAGCCCCTTGTTGTTCTCACTTCAATTTACTTAATTAACATAGTAAAATTCCCACCCAGAGGTGGAGTTATCTGCCCCTTTTTTGATCATTTGTATTGTACCCTACCCACTCCTCTAACCTTCTGTTCTACTAAGGAAGAGGCAGAAATTAAAAAAGAGAGCTTTATTTAGTTAAATGAAATAGGTCAATTAGATAACAAAGGAAAGGTGGGAAAAAAACACTATACTTTTAAAAAAACCTTAAGTAAAATTTGTCAAGCAATACAGTTAAAATAAACAAAATGCATTTAACCCAGCTCTCTTTTGGGTTAGGATGGCCTCTAGAAGAGGACTTGAATTAAGTCATTTTAAACTTATGTATGGAAGAACCTTTCTAAGTAACCCAAGGAAAAAATCACCTTAGAGGGGGCCCTCCATAAATAAGCCTTGCAGTTAAGAAAGCTCCTTGCCACTATGCACACATACCCAAATATGCACCTAAAATATCTAACTAACCAACCTCTCCACCCCTTCTCAGTCAGAGATCAAGTCCTTTTAAAAATTAAATAAAACAGACACCATAAAAATCAACTTAAGCCTAAATGGGAGGGACCTTACAAAATGTTATTAATCTCTCATTCTTCTCTTAAATTACAGAGAATCAAAACCTGAGTCCATCATACCAAAACAAAACCTTACAACTTATCAAATCCAGCAGATAAAGGACGTCCTAAACCAGAAACCACACCTAAACATAAAGCAAAATAGGAAGTGGAGTCTGTTAGGAATCTACATTTTCTATTAAAAAAAAAAAATCAAATGCAAAACCTCCACCAAATACTAATTCTGTTCTTTCTTTTACAAACCTACCAATAATTAGCTCTGTGGGAAAATACTAATCATTCCTCACAACTGTTTTGCAAATCACCCAAAGCCTCTACAATAAAACCAAATATTGGTACTGTGTAAATTTATATAATCAATATCAAATAATACCTAGACCAGCTGTACTGTGGAACAATTCAGTTAGTCTACACCTTAAAAGCAGTGGCCAGAAAAGTCTACTTAAACAAAATTCAACAAAATTTTGTAAAAGCAGACCTCAAAAATATAACACCACAAATAATTTAAAAATGGCAATTAGTCCCTTTGTTTACCTTTTAAAAATTACAACCTTCACCAGAAATACAGTTGCATCCTTATGCTTATCCACCAATCTCTCCAAAGAAGTTTTACCAGATTTGGCAAGGTTCTTGACTATGCTGCAGAAGTAAATTTCAAGAGAGTGTTGGGTTAGTTAGGCTAATAATTTATTAAGGTAGGGAAGGAGTAGAAATGGGAGAAAATAACAGATCCTGGGTCCCAGAGAAAGGAAGGGACTGAAGAGTGATAAAGGGAGCTAGTTTATAGAATACAATTTCCTATTATAGATTATAGTGTCAAGGTTTTACTTGAATGTTGATCCATGCAGGGAAACAGCGTGAGAGCAGGGCACAGGAGCCAAGAGAGCAAGAGAGAGCAGGAGAGAGCTTCTTAACCATTAATTTGTCCACTCCTTTGCTAATGGCATAGAAGGGGTTCCAGCTTTTTGCTCTTTTGATTGATAATCCCACTCATCAATCCCTCAGGTGGGCCCAATGATAATGTCCCTGGAAAATATCCAGGGCATCATCTGGCATCTGGAGGAAGTGTCATGCGAGGATCTTCCAGCAGCCATCTTAAGAGTATCACTATCCACGTGGACTTCTTGCCAGGTTCCAGATCTGCCTATCGATTCCCTATTTTACTAACCTGCTTCAGAAGTGAGTGCATTAAAAATCTAAAAAAACAAAACCAATAACCTCATATCATGGAGAAATATGTTCTCCTTCTGAAACCTGTCCAGCTTCGCCAAGTGGCTGCTCCATGTCATTAATTATTATCTTAATTCTTTTAACAATAGCACCCATACTCATATCATACATACAACACTTTATTTAAAAGCAATTTCAAACTTAAACTAAATTTTCCTCCTCAAATCACGCTCTTACAATAGTTTCCCAAAAAATCAACACCCATATTGTCAGCAGGAAACAATTACAAAAAATCAAAACTTTGTCCTTTCCTGTGACATAAAAATATCGCCAAAATCTAGGAGGGAATTGATGGATGTAGAAGGACATAATACCTGAACTTAACCTGTTTCTCTCCCTGTAGCTAGCATACAAAGGAATGAATTATATGTAAATTAGAAGGTAATGAAATATAACTCTTTCTTGGTGTCAAATTCCACTTTTGGTGGTCAAGAACATCCTGTTGAAACAATGAAGTATGAAAATCAGCTTCAACCAGTTGACCAGATCTGTGCAGAAGAAGACCCTTGCTGTCTTCACTTCAACTTGCTTAATTAACATAGTAAAATTCCTACCCAAGGTTGGAATTAACTACCCCTTTTTTGAACATGCAAGTATGAGCAAGTGTGATTTTCTGAACATACTAATCATACAATTATATAACTAGCAATGTGTGTTCATCCATATGCATAAAAGCTAATGCATAATCAAAGCAAATGCTAAGTATTAAATTGGGGTTTGAAGCAAGAGTGAAACCACAGCATGGGGAATCAGGTCTGACTCACTTTAGACCAACCTTGGCTCCTGTCTGCAGGCATAATTGTAAATTCTGCCTAACTTTCTTGTTAAAATTTTTTCTCTGGTTATCCCCAAAGGCCCAGGTTTGTGGCCTAACAGTAATGTTCCCCCTGTTATTTATGATTTTATTTGTTTCTTCTCTCTTTTTTAAATTTGTCTGTCTATCTAAGTGTTTGTCATTTTTGTAGATTTTCTCAAAGAACCAAGGTGATTCGTTCAATCTCTGCTTTCCTGTGTTTTGTTCTGGTCAAAGCCAAGATTCAAAGTTCTCTTTGATGGCCAAATTCACTGAAGAGAATTCCCCTGACTCCTGCTTCCTTTTCCCTGGGATTTGATAACTCAGGTTTGTTGTTTCAGGTGATTCATCTTTCTGTTCTTTGCCCTCCTGGCTTTTGTGTAGCACTGTCTGTTGACCCGAGAACATGTCCCTAGGACAGCATTTGGCTCTTTCTCCATTTTTTTTTTTTTGTGTGTGTGAGATAGATTTGAACCTGCATGCCTAATCTGATGCCATCTTCATGAAACTCTCCAGTTTAACTCCTTCCTATAAGTTTTGATATGTTCTTTTCCCATTTTCATTTGTCTCATGATATTTACTAGGTTTAGACTTAAAATCTATTTTGTCTGATATTAGTATAGCTACCCTAGTTCTTCTTTGATTATAATTCCAAGGAACATGTTTCCATTTTTTTTTTCATTCTCAAACTTTTTATGTCATTGGGCCAAAAGTGAGTGTCTTATAAAGAATATATAGTTGGATCATGCTTTTTTTTTATCCATCTGCCAATCTGTGCCTATTGATTGGATAGTTAATCCAATAACATTCTGTGTTATCACTGTACAGGCAATACTTACTTAAGCCATATTTTCTTTAGTTTTTATATGTTATATCTTTTTTACTCCATTTTCCTTTATTGCAACAGTTTTAGTAAATTTGATCTCTTGTGAAGTATCAGACCATTCATTTTGCATTTCTGTTTCTGCATATTTTTAAGTTACCTTTTTGGGGGTTACCCTGTGGTTTATATTATCTAGCTTGCATCTATAACCTACTAAATTGAAAAGGTATCATCTTAGCTTCAATACCACACACACTCACTGTTCCCATAAACCTCTGTTTCTGATATTTTTGTCCCATTTTACTGTTTAATATTTTTCACATCTGTTATCAGGTAATATGATTTTTGTTTGATTTTACTCAGATTCTTATATGAATTAAAGTGTACGGTTGCATATTGAGAATACAGTACTACTGCATTTTGGTTACCTGTATTGACTGTGATGATTAGGTTCATGTGTCAACTTTGCCAGGTAATGGTGCAAGTGTCGTGCTTGTTACTGTGAGGGAATTTCATGGACTTACATGAATAGTAAGTTGATTGCATCTATGGCTGATTATATCTTCAATCCTGAGGAGATTGCCTTCAGTAATGAGAGCTATCTGATCCAAACACATTCGGGGCTTTAAAAGGAGAAGTAATGATTTAGGTGTCAGAAGAGAGAAATTTCATTTCTAATTGAGTCAGCTATGCTTCTGCTGTGTGTAGTCACAAATACCTGTGGCCACTTCTATTTACTTATTTAATTAAATATTTTCCAAAGACTGTACCTCACATATATCTACATATATCCATTTTGTCAAAATAATTATGTCAAAATAATAACAATTATATGTGCTGTGGTTGTGATCATTCTTGTACAAGTCTCCTGTTTCACATGTACAAGGGTTTATATTGGGTTTATAAGTATGATTGGAACTATGGATTCATAGAGTAAGAAAAATTACCTGGTTACAGAAAAATATCCGTTAACTTCTGTTTTGGTTGTAACAGTGGAAGTACCCAAGAAGATTTTTAAAAAATCCTGTTATTTGACACCTATTATATCATTCAGATATGCTAGTAAAATCATATTAATTTTGACAATTTAATGTTTCTAAAATAATAATTTCATTTGGCACTGTTTCCTTCATATGAAATTTATTATATGCATGAATCATCTGTTTCATACAACGTTTTCATTGACATAAGTTTACAAATCTATATAATTCTTGGTATCAAGCAGGAAGAATAAAATATAAATTTAAATTGTAAAGCATGTACAAGACATGAAAAGAAATAAAAAGCAATTATTTTAATATTTTCCACACTGTCGATTCCCCAATTTATATATGTAGACCAGATGGCTCCCCAAAGATTTGCACTTTATGTCCAATTTTTACCTTTAATTCTTAGCTTGTGATTTTTGTTTCTTTTTGTTTTATATTTTGATGAAAGAGTTTCATACAGTTTGAACTCATATTGATGTAGTTAAACATTTGACAATTTCCTCAGCATTTTACCTGTATTCATTCATATTTTAGAACCTGTTATATCACTAAAGTTTTTTATCTGTAGTTGATTAGCTAACATACTTTATGTAGACCATTGTATATCTAAATTAAATAGATTTATGTAGAAGAGATGAAATAGTTCATGAATCATAAGTTGTATCTTCACACAATGAACACCCCTGTCTGTATATAATAGCATATTTACAGCACCTTCCTCTTCTTTCCCATTCACTACCTATTCTTTGTCCCATTGGGAATACTATAATTACTTGTGCATGGGTGATTTTGCATGCATGCTTTTAGAAATTATATAGATGGAATCATATGGCATGTACCATATCTATTTGGTAGCATTCTATTTAATTATATTTGTGAAACTCTTCCATGTAGCTGTACTTGGCAATAGTGAATTCATTTTTACTGCTGTGTGGGATACCATTACATTACTATTATATATTTATTTAAGCAAATTACTTTTGATGGATTTCAGGGTTATTACCTTTATTAACTTTTGTGAATATTTTGGTTTGACTAATCTAGTAAAGGCCTTGAGGTAAACAGTTACATGAATTTACAGTAGATATATAAATAGCAAAGGAATAAATGGATCACAAGTTCAAGGTATGTTGGGGTGAAAAAAGCCATCTAAGAATTTATAAGTCATGGGTAAAGAAGAGATTTTAATGAAAATTAGAAAGCATAATTAATTAACTAATATTCACATAGGTGTGCTTCACAGGAATATTATATTCCTAGATGCATCTATCAGAAAAAGAAACAAATGAAAATTATTGAATTTAAAGTCAATTTTACATCTATATATTAGGAGTAAAAGATCTGTGAAATGAAATTTATATTTGATATCTCATTTATCTAAATCAAAATCATTAAATTCCTATGAACAGTATATATATTGAGAGATACTTCAGACAAATATTTTTTTAAGAAAATTGAAATGAGATATGAGTAATCTGAGGAATGGATTAAAGATTGCCAAAAATTAAGCTACCTTCAATTTGTTACATTAATCCGGTGTAATCTCCAATAAATTTCCAAGATTATATATGCACATGCTTGTGTGTGTGCATGAATTCACAACATATTACGGAATGTATAAAGTGATGCAAAAACAAAAAATCACTCAAAGATAATTTAATAACAAAATTGATGTTTTTACTCTATCTTCAAAAAAACTTTAATAGAGTTATATTGGGGCATTTATAGACATTGATAACATTGATATTTTTAATATAAAAAAGTTTTTAGTATGGAAGCAATGTATTTTATTTCCAATACCTATCTGCCATTCTTGGAGTAAAGTTCTTTCATCCTCATTGTTTGTTTCTTCATGGTTATAGGACAGCTGCTGCATTGTAATATTCCTAGCAACATCATTTGAAAAAAGAGTGAGGGCAATGAAACGTTAATATGCAATGGCATTGAAAAATTCCTTATACAAGCATTTTCTATCAAAAGCTCATCCAATATTACTTCTTTGTATTTTATTGGTCAGTTTCAACTGAAATAAATTACTGTGGTTAGTAATTTTAGCTAAATATCTTGCCACCCCTTTCATAATATTAAGATTCCATTAGGAATGAGGATGTGTCTTCCACAGACTCAGTTGTCAGAGACTGGTATACTTGATATTACTTCTTGGACAGGTGTCCTCATTAGTAATGATAGTTTATAGACCAATGGTTCTCAAAACAATTTCAATTATGAACACCATGGAGATGATTAAAAATATACTAATGATGGAGTCCAAGCCAAAACTGATTAAAGTAATGTCTCTGGTAGAGAGATGTATATTACAGTTCTGTCATGCACAATAGCACATGCTCAAGTCTAGAAAATGATTGTGTGCTTTGGCAATTAAGGAAAATCGAAGAGATATGATGGAAATTATCTTGTCAGAAATTCAAAAGATGAGATTCTGGATGAACTAATTATAGGAACTGATTGTTTCATTTAGATAATCTTGGGAAGATCACTTGCATTCTACATTTCTAAATTCTCTATAATGAAAAGGAATAATTCACTTAAATTTCTAACATATATTTTGGGATATACTTCCACATGCAGTATTTTTATTTTCATAGATGCTATGATTTATGTTTATTTATTCATATTTTTAAATGGTAGATCTTTACCTGAAACATAAACTGTGACTTGCACATTTCAAACAGTGAGAAATTTGGTTTTGAATAGTATATTCTGTTTCCCAGTTTATTATTCTTTCCATGAGATGGAGATAATTTATTGAGAATAAGTTTCCATTTAAATAAAGAAAATGATGATTATTACATATACAGGAATTTATATATTTTTTCTTAATATATCACTGATTAAGAATAGACTATCTCTAGTATATGTTCCCTCGAAAACCACTAGTTAACATCAATCAGAGTTATAATACTTTTCAAATGGACCAGAACTTTTGTCTAATATGGCATATATTTGGTAAATATATCATCATATTTATATAGATTCTATTACATATCAAAATTTTGATATATATGCAGGGCCTAAGATGACAAGATTTTAAAACTTTCTTTTATTTTTTATATGAAAATATTGTTCATATCTATCAATTTGTTTTTATTTTTTGCATTCCATTTAATTCTTTTTTAGAGTTTCCATCTCTATATTAGTTATCTGTTCTAATATGTTGTCTACAATTTCCATTGTTCCTTACCATATAATCATAATTATTTGAAAATTGCTTTTTGATGTTTACAATACCTGCATTATATCTGAGTAGCATTCTCATGCTTGCTTTGTCATTTTAGAGTGTCTTTAGCAGGCCTTGTAATATTTTGTTGAAATCTGAGGTAGACTATGTCATGTCCATCTTGAAAGATATATTCTATATCTTGGTCTGTATTCTTGTTCATATGAACACATTTGTTTAAAAAAATGGCTCATTGATTATTTTAATGTGAACCAGGGTGTGGACTCATTGGTAAGCAGGATCTTTAAAGATCTTATTCACAGGTTTACAAGTTAAAAAGGTGGGACTTAGTCCAAGTTACTGATTACCCATAGGCAGAAATTCAGCAGAAACCAAAATGTAGACACAAAGAAAATGATCATGTAAAGGAGGCTTAGCAGTGAGTCAAGGAACCCCAAGGATGGTGGCAATCCATTACCATTATGCTAAATACCTCCAAGAAAAGCATATCCTTGCTTAAATTTTGTTAAAAAATTTCTGGCTTCTAAAATATTGTGTCATTAAAATCTCTTTGTTTAAGTAAATACATTGTGTGGTATTTTTCATAGAAGTTATGGCAACCTAAGACCATTTTTGGTTGTTCTTAATCTTCCTCATATAGGCCTTTATAGATGGATGAATGAAAAGCCACAGAAACAGAAAAAAATGCAGCAGAGACAGAGAAGCATCAAGAAGTTGATGAACCAGAAAGAGAGAAACACCACAGACAGAGAAGACTGAAACTAAAATCAATGATGCCTGGAGATACTGAGAGAGACTAGCAGATCATGCCATGTGCCCAATCACTCCCTCTTAGCTTAGGGAGTAAATAAGCATGGAGGAAACAGCAGAGACTGGCAGAGCCATGTGGCAGGAGTCCTGGAAGATAAGGAAGAGACCAGAAGAAGAATCATTGTGCCTTGCCATATTGCAGGAATCCTGGATCACCAGCATCTGACCTTGTGGTAGAAAGCTTCACCTGATGCCTTAATTGGGACATTTTGCCCATTCTTGGAATTGTAAGCCTATAAATTCATAAATGCCTTTGTAGAAACCAACTCTTTTCTGTTTATTCTGTTGGGAGCCTTTAGCAATCTAAAAGAGGCTATACTCTCTCATTTGGAGGTGGAGTGGACATCACTATCTCAGTCCCCTCAGGATTGGGGGAGGAGCTGTGGATTAGAGTGGACTTGGTGGTGTTCTGTTGTAGACATATTATGATTCAAGCAATGGAAGAAATTGTAACAGTGAGGTGGAGCCGGTGGCCACTGGACGTTTTTGGGGCAGGGAGAGGAGGGGCAGTTGAAATACAGGGGCTTTTTTGGGACTTGAGGATTGTCCTGAGTGGTGTTGCGGTGACAGATGTAGGCCATTTTTCATCAGCATATACCATGCAGAACTGTGTGGAAGAGAGTGTGGTCTATGATGTGAACTGTGTTCTATGCTCAGTGGCGGAACCCCAGGATGTGTATATCCATTACGGGTGTTGTGTCACACGGATGAAGGATGGTGGTGTGGGATGTTGTTGGAGGTGTGGGAGGTGGGGAACATGGGAATCCCTGTAATTTCTGAGTAATATTTAGGTAATCTTAGCACATTTAAAAATACATACATGTATATATATAATAACATTTATGTAAACAAATGCACACATATGCATATGTATTTATATAACATTTTACAAATATTTGTATGTATTGTGAAAAATTTGATTTTTACCCACAATAAAAAAGAAAAAAAAGAAAACAGGCTATATCAGGGAACTTCACTGGGCTTCCAGAAGGTGAATTCACAGATATTAAGGCACCATGCAAGAGTTTGGTTAAACAGCTATTTCCTAAGAAGACTGCGTGAATGACTCATGATACTTGACCACCAGTTCCAAGGAAGTCAGGATTGGAAATACATTTATACAGGAATAAACCATGGATGAACATTTTGTCTGATGACATGGACCCCTTTAAACATCTCCAAAACCAACAAGGGATTTGAGAAGTTTTAGAAGTATTGTTAGCCTGGATTGAATAGGACAGGGATGAAAAAATATGAAATAAAAATAACTTCAAAAGCAGATAATAGAAGCAGAGCCCATGTAAAATGGGTATCTTAGGTCTTAAAGAGATGGTCTTCATATCATAAAGGACAGAGAGGATGGACCTATGACCAAGTGTTTTAGTTTGCCAAGTGGCCTCTGAAGTGAAGTAACAGAAACGGGCTAGTTTTATAAAGAGGATTTATTTGCGGTAGAATATTACAATTCCAAGCCTGTGAAGAGTCAAACCAAGGCACCGTAAGAGTTGCTTTCTCACCAAAGTCAGCTGTGTTGATTCTGCTGTCCAGGTATATGGCAAAGCAAGACGGCTGCCAATTTTGCTGAATTATCAGCCTTCCTCTTTTAAACTGATCTGTGGGCCCAGCCTCTTGGGGGCTTCATGACTAAGAAACCCTTTAGTCCTCTCTCACATGGCAGTATCAAAAATAGTGACTTCATTTTCCTGAGGCCGTCTCTCTCTGTGTGTCTCTGTTTTTATCAGACCCAGTAAGAGGGTAGACACTCAACATGAATCACACCACAATGACATATTCCAATCAAAACCAAAAAGATATCATATCAAGTATCTAATTAGTTTCTATCAACCAAATTTAATGCAATCAAAAAGCATCTCAGCCACAGGGAATAGATTAGTTTAAAAAACATAATCTTTCTTTTTATTTGGATTCATAAAATAATTTAATACTGCTACTTTCCACCCTCTGAATCCAAAAAAGACATGTCTTTCCATATGCAAAATAGCACAGTATTCCAAAAACCTTAAATTATTCTTTATAGTACAGTATTCCAAAAACCTTAAATCATTTCATTAGCAATGTTAAGTACAAAATCATGTCAAAATCAGTTATAGGATTACAGTTTGTCTTGGGCAGAAATTTTCTCTGGCTGTAGACCTGTGAAAGTTATAAAACAAATTATCTGTTTCCAATATACAATGGAAGGGCAGGCATAGGATAAATATTTGCATTATCATATGGAGAATTGGGGAGAAAAACAAGCATTCCACGTGTCAAACTGTTCTGAAAACCCACAGGATATACTCTGATTTCAGGATGAGAGTCATCTCTAAAACAATGTGTTCTCCTCAGGGACTCATGGAGGCCTACCATTTCCACTGGCTTGTGCAATGGCCATATGTTTGTTTCCACCGTCTTCAAGTATCTGGGTGGCAACTAAGCTCCAGACCTCACCCTCCAAGAATATTGTGGTGGTGGCCTCACTTTCCTCAATCACCAGTCTAAACCCCCTTATTAGAGTGATGTGATAGCAATATTCTCCCTAAACTTTATCATGCAGGCCCAAATCATTCAAAAGACTGGGGTGGTGACTTGACTGTCCCTAATCTATTGGGACAAGGTCCAATCCCCTCAAAGCATCGGGGTGGCAACTTAACTCTCTTCAACCTATAGAGAACAGCCTTATTTCCCTCAGAGCAGTAGGGTGGTGATCCAACTCTCCCCTACCACTGGGGAATGTGCTCTACACTCCCAGTAGCCAGGGGCTTCCAAACACTCCCGAAACAATAGGTTGGAAAATCTACCCTCAGCACATTGCTGGGGCAAATTCATCCTTTCCATATACGTGAGTGGGGTTCCTCTATTGGCATAATGCTATATCATACTTCCAGACCTCACCTTCCATGGTTTTACTCTTGAAGCCATTTTTTCCTCAATCTCTCCTCTCCCTGTCCTTTTTAGTCCAGGCTGCAAGCTGTTTCATTCATACAGATATTGCAAACAGCTAATTTTTTTCACAGATGTCTAAACCATCAGACTTTCCACAAGTCTTTCCTGAATAACTGCATTTTTCAATCTTGATTTACAAGTTCCAAGTTTAAGTCTTCACATGGCTCACTATCCTTTAGAGGTTGGTTTTCTTGAAGCTTGGTTTTTCCCAAATCAGTCTGATTGCTTTGTGCCCAGCAATTAGTTATAATCTTATGTCTTTCCTCTCTCAGTTTGCAATAGACTGCAATGAGATGCCAGGCAACAATTTCCACATTTATTTTGGAAACCTCCTCAGCTAAATGTCTGAGCTCGTGGTTTTCAAATTTTGCATTCCACCTAGTATCAGGAGTCAATTTTGCCAAATTCTCTACAACTTTAAATTAAGGATCACCTTTCTTTCAGTTTCCAATAATTTTTTCATCATTTCCTCCTAAGGCCTCACCAGAAATAACTTTAGTGTCCATATTCCTACCAAAAGTATCGTCAAAGCATTCTAGTTCTTTTTTTATCAGGCATCTCATAATTACTCCCCAAATACCTCTTACTTATTTGTAAAAATGTTCCAGCATTTTTGATAATTGCAGCAGCACAACTGCACTCTCCTGGTACAATTTCTGTTTTAGTTTGCCAAGTGGCTTCTGATGTAAACTATCAGAAATGCAATGGCTTTTATAAAGAGAATTTATTTGGGTTAAAAAACCTTAAAGTTCCACGATTGTGATAAGTCAGAAATGAGGAACCATATAGTTGCTTTCTCACCAAAGTCAGCTACTGTTGATTCTGTTGATGCTGTTGTCCATCTTCATGGCAAAACAAGATGCCCACCCAATCTCTGCTGAGGTCTCAGCCTTCTCCCTCAGGCTGACTCTCTGCTCATGAAGTGCTCCAAGAGCCTAGCCTTTTGGGAGCTTCCTGCTTAAGAAATCCTCTAGTCCTCTCTCCCAAGCCAAAATTTTAAAAAATGGTTGCTTCCTTTTAACGTGTATGTCTGTCTCTCTTTCTGTGTCTCCAATTTTATCAGACCCAGCAAGAGGGTGGAAATTCAACATGAAATAAACCCGGACTGATGTAGTTCAATCAAAAACTCAAAAAAGACCCTATCAACTAATCCAATTATATATCCTCATCGAAATTTTATGAAATCAAAGTGTATCACACACAAAGGAATAGATTAGTTTTAAAACATAATCTTTCTGTTTTTGGGATTCATAAAAAAATTTCAAACTGCCACACCACTTATGCAGAAACTTTTTCTACCACCTTGATTCTTACAAAGGGAAAGTTAACCCCTGTCTTTCAGGGGGAGCATATACTGCCCATGCACATGGAAAGGCTGAGACTGTCACTTCTCCAGTCCTAAGGATAAAACCACTTATTCTCATATGTCATGCATACCTTAGAATCTAATGGAGTTTGCACTACCGTGTTTCAGAACAGTTTGGATCCAGTGACTCTTGTTTGCCTTCCACTTACTTCCATGTGTTATGGGAATGTCTATTTTATGCCTGTCCCATAATTGTATTTTGGTATCAAACAACTTGCATAATTAGATTAACAGGTCCACTGATGGAGAGAAATTTTGCTCCAGGACAAGTCAAACCTTTATGTCATTTTGAGGAGACTTTGGATTCAAAGTTGTTATTGAAGTAATTTAAGACTTTTGTTATTGGTTGGAGGTGAATATATTTTGCATGTGGAGTAACATGTCATTCTGGATTCCTAAAGGCAGACTGCAGGAGACTGAATCAAGCACCCAAACAAAATATATGTTCTTCACTTTAAGGTCTACTCCTTTGTTCATTAACCCTTTTGTAACTAATATTTTGCAATATGCTAATGTGAGTAATGATGTGCATTCATTTTTTAATACAATCTTCATAGTTCCTTTCTGGGTGTGCCCAAATGAATCAGGGTGAGTCTTAATCCATATTGCTAAAATCGTGATAGAGACAAGGTAGAAATCTTTGGAAACTAGACAAGCAGAGTCAAAGGGAGAGAGTTTTATATGGGACAGGAAAACAGAGGTAACCAATTAACCCAAGTATTGTGGCAAAAGTGCATCAGAATATTGTAGAATCTGAGAGACAGCATAATGTATCTGACTCACTTATTTTGGACTTCTGGCAATTGAAACTGTGAGTTAATAAGTTCTCTTTTAAGCCTTTCTATTGTGTAATATTGTCATAGCTCCAATGGCAAATTAGTGCAAAACCAATTGTTTTAGTCTGTTGAGCTGATAAAATACAATATACCAGAAATAGCTTTGCTTTTATAATGGGGATTTATTAGCTTACATGCTTAGAGTTCTGAGGCTGTGAAAATTTCTAAATCAAGGCATCATCAGGAGATGCCTTCTCCCCAAAGCCCATACACCAGTAATCCTAGATTCCTCTGTTCCATGCTGTAGTAGTATGATATTGTTTATGAATTCCAAAAATAGATATTGGATTATGTTTATGAATTGGTCTGTTCAAAAACTGCTGAACTCTTGCAGATATCTGCAGTTATCTTGCTCCAATCCATGGTAACAAACTTTGGTAAGGGAAGTAACTTATGCATTATGGCCTGGTAACTGCAAGCTTCTACCCTTTATAAAAGCCAACAGGTTTCTAGTATTTTGCATCAGCACCCCTTAGGCTTACTAACACAGAATTTGGTACCAGAGAGTAAGGAATTGATTTTGGAATTACCAAAATGCTCGAATGGTGTGATAAATGGGTAAGGGGTATTTTTTGGAGGAATTGTGAAATATTTGATAGAAAAGGCCTAGATTGCTTTGAAGAGATTTTAAATGATGACTTAGAAGTAAATGATGAAACAACTATTGGAAACTGGAGGAAAGGCAATCCATGTTTAAAAGTTGCAGAGAACTTAGCAAAATTAACTCCTGATACTTTATGGAAAGCAAAATATGAAAATGGTAAGCCTTCGCATTTAGTTGAAGAATTTTCCAAAATAAACTTGGAGAATGCATCTTGGCTTCTCCTTGCAGCTGATAGTAAATTGCTAGATGAGAAAAATAAGCTGAGAACTGAACTGTTGGGCACAAAAAAAGAGAAACTGATTTTGGAACTTTCAAGTCTCTGGAAATCAAGCACTCAGATGATAGTGTCCCATTTGAGAACTTAACTAAATTTGGAACTTGTAAATCAGGATTGAAAATGCAATTATCTAGGAAAGGCTTGTGGAAAGTTTTAGTGTATGATAATCTGTACCCGTCGTTCCTGCATGCTAAGCCAACAATCTTTTTGAGAGATCTGTATGAACAAAATTGCTCTCAGTCTGGAATAAAGGGAACATGGATGGGAGAGATTGAAAGCTTTATGAAGAAAACCATGTAACCTGAGATCTGGAATTAAGACATTTCAGGCCAAAGGAAGAATCCCACCCATGTGTACAGAGAGGGTGAGTTTTCCCTGACAGTTGAAGAGGGTGGGTGTTCCCACCCACTGTTCAGTGAGAGTTTTGCTCCACCAGGGTACAGAGAGGGTTGAACACATTTTCCAATGATTAGGTCAGTTATGGTTACCATCCCATAGGTCTGAAAGAGGTGGCCTATCCCCCATGGATTAGGGAATTTTAGGTATTCAATTCATTACTCTGAGAAGGTTGGGCCTCTATGTCAAAGATTAGGGAGGAGGTCGTCTTCATTTACTGTACCACGGGGTTTAAGACTCTAATCAAAAGCTTGGGTAAAGTGTGGCAATCACCCCAATGCACTTGGAGGGTGAGGTCTGGAGCTTCGTCACCACCCAGATGCTTGAGAGTGTGGAACCAAGGAAAGGGCCATTAGGCAAGCCTGTGGAAAAGGTGGGTACCCATAAGGCCCCAGGGAGAAGAAATTCTCCTCCTTAGGATCACTCTCAGAAAAAAAAAAAAAAAAGAATGACTCTCAGACTTTGAAATAGAATGGAGTATGCCCCAAATGTTTACTGAACTTTTGAGAACTCATGACTCATGTTCCTTCCATTTTCTCCTTATGGTAATGAAAATTTTTATCCTTTGTATGTCCATTTGTGTACTGGAAGCAGATAAATGTTTTTGTAAGTTTCAGAGGTCTACAGCCAGATGGGACTTTGTCTCAAGACAAAAGGTATTTCTTTAAATTGACAGTAGTATGTTTCTGTATTTATCATTGTATTGATTTAAAGTTTTTCTTGAATATTGTAATGGCATTTTGGAATTCAGAGGCAGGAGTGTAGCAGATTGATGTTGTTTATGAATTCCAAATATAGATATTGGTTTATGTTTGTGAACTGGTTTGTTCCACTGGGCATATTAGATTGGATTGGTTTCAGAGGTTTCACTTTTACTTGATTAAGGCTTTGATTGGGCCACACCAGTAGTATGCCTGAAGGGAGTGAGGACTCACAGAGAAAATGACATGGCAGAGGAGAAAATTAGAGTTTTGATCCTGGAGCCCAGGAAGTAAGCACACAGAGCAGCAGATACATGAGGAAAGAGAGAATTCTCCATTAGAAACAGCAGAGGCCTTGGGAAGAGAGATGAGCCTTTGCCTGATAATTTACAGCTGGCCTTGTGGAAAGAGCAGAACAGCTCATGCTGGAGAGAAATGAGGCCCAGGAGAGAGACAAAACTTATCCCAGCCTACAGTCGATATTGGGAGAAGCTCGGACCACATAGCCTTAAGACAAAGAGGAAGCTTGAACCCTTGCAGATGTCTGCAGCCCTCTTGCTCCAACACTTCTCAAGAGACTTTGATGAGGGAAGTAACTTATGCTTTATGGCCTGGTAACTATAATCTTCCACCCCCAAATAAACACCCTTTTTAAAAGCCAACAGATTTTGTATCAGCACCCCTTTGGTTGACTAATACATATAGCAAAGCTAATTGTGGCATTTTCTGGTCTCTTCTTTCTGTTCCAGGTTTCATTGCTTTCAACTTCTGACTTCCAAGGCTTTTTCTCCTTTCTCTCTGAATTACATTCTCTAATAAAGGAATACAGTAAGAGGATTGAGACCCAACATGGGCATGCCAAACCTGAAATAACCTTTCAAAAGGTCTTATTTATAGATTTTTGATAAATGTGTCATATGAACTTTAAAACCAGGGTGTCCTTTGTGGTATTTAAAAACTTGTAACTCTATTGTGGAGAACATCATTCATAGACCAAGATAGTACCTTATCCACTGGTATTTTTATTAATATAAGATCCTGAACATTCTGTTCTGTTTAGGAGTAAAGTTTAATTTATTTTCTTTTTACTAAGGGCTTTCAGTAACCATTTCAGTGTAATATTTGTTGACATAGTGAATTGGGTCAATCTCTTCGTTTATTGCAAAAATTTGATGTGGTGACAGCAAATTTAATTAGTGATTATAAATGAAATTGAATGCATTATTCTTGGTATTTTGGGGGATTAATTCCAGCAGCTTTTCTATAAAACCATCAAAGTACAGCTAAGAAACTTCCTTTAATAATGAAAATTTAAAAATATTTATTCAGATAAGAAACAGTTTAGTTTATAGAAAGCTGGTGAATTCAAAGGTAGGTAGATATTCCTTATCAGATTTAAACATCTAAAGAATTAGCAATTAGCCTTTTTTTGTGTGCAACTTAGAAACATTCAGCAGATTATTGTGTCATTCCAATTAGTTTTTCCTTGCCATTTTTTAAACTTCTGAATGAACTTAGTACCATGATCTCTTGATTATCTGTCTAACTACACATTTTTATTTTATTTGTTATGTTTTCTTTATCACTACTCAGCTATTTTGTTTTCTTTGCAGCATATTCTACCAAGAAACTGTTTGTGGCCCTTCTTATTATCTTGTCCAAGGTCACAATTACTTCAAATTCTCCTTATCAGCTCTCTCTCTTTATTCTTCATTCTCTAGGATCAGAAGAAAACCTTGTTACTTGTTATTTTGTTTGCCTGTTAATGTCACTTTTCTTTTAAATCATATATTTGAAAATTTTTATTACATGTATAGGTGTAATAAACCTGTATATCATATAGGTTTTGGGAGTCAAAACCTAAATGACATACCATAGTTTTAGGTGGGAATGATTTATTCAGTTCAGATTTCTGGTTACTCATAGCAGTATTCATTTTAAGAACATTATATGCATATATAGCAACATGTCTGATAATCTGTTATGTAAGGAATGATATATGTCTGAAAATATATGTTTGATAATGAGACCTTTTTTGGTTTGACATATATTTCCCAGATTTTTATAACCAGATAAATATAACTAGTAAAATTTAGCTTTAAGTTAATAATATTTGAATTTTTCCTCCATGAATGCAACAGATTTTTATAAGTAAATATAGAGTTTTAACATTTAAAATGGAGTGTCAGTATCACATGCCCAGGAGGTAACAAAATTGGGAAATTGCTACAGACTATGGTAAAGCAAACAAGCGCTTACTAGAGGTATTCCAATTCAAAAGCTTAAATACAATTATTTAATTAAATAATTATTCAGAGTGTTTTGTAATTCTGACTTTGAATATCTTTGGGATCTGAAATTTATTAAAGAATGAAATTGTAAAATAATAAATGCTTTGACTCTATTTTGAAATAAAATTATTTTAAATTAAAATATAAGAATTAAGAAGTAATTTAAGCAAGATGCAATGAAACCTAGTTTTTTTTCAATATTTTAAAGTAGCTTGATGGTAGCTATTTTTCTATCAATAACACCAGTAGAATTTTCTTTATTATACATTTATTTTTATTTTTAAATGACCAGTATGGTTGTGAACAGGAAGGTTTGTATTGTTGGCTTCTCTTATCTCATTAAACTTCAGATAAACATCATTTTAACTGTAACCTAAAATTGAAGTCTTTAAAAATTGGCTGATGTTAATTCAAAAGCAGCACATATTAATTTGCTGCTGTGATGATGGTCTAATGATGGTGTTCTTAATAGGGGGACCATGAGCTTGAAATAAAATTCAAAAAAATAATATACTTTTGGGGACATTTTAGTGCAGGTGTGATATATTCATTAAATATACACAGTATAGTGTGTAATTAGTAATGGGTCTGTGGTTTTCACCTGACTGACAAAGTGGGGTCCATGGAACAAAAAATGTTAAGAAACCCTGTTCTAATGGAATTTTCATAAACTTTCTTTGTACTAACTCAGGAAAGTGTATGTCAGAATATTAGAATATTTCTTTAGACAAGAATTCTATTCACTTTAATATGTTTATGACTTGTTTATTATAAAAGAATGTGTGTAGTTATAGTGAGCAATGTAATTTTGCTCACATTATCTGTTGTTTACCAAAATAAGCCTAAAAGATGAATGAATTAAAATATCTGGGTATTGATTTTCTGGAAGCTCAGAATTTTTGGAACCATCAATCCCTGGTTTCTTTGTGGCCAGTTTTTCATTTCTTGGCTTATTCCTTTCCTCTCACATTTACTATCAGGTGTAGGAATAAGCCTGGCTGCATTTTCCACATTTAATTTGGAAATGTCTTCAGCTAAATATCCAAGCTAATCATTTTTAAATGGTGCCTTCCATTGATATTAGAACAGAATTTTGCCAAGTTCACTACCATTTTAAAACAAGGGTTGCCTTTCTTACATTTTGCAATAACACATTCATAATTTCTGTCTCCCTTCATCAGAAGTACATTTAATTACTATATTTCTACCAAGAGTCTCTTCAAAGCAGTCTAGGCCTTTGCTATCAAACATCTCTCAATTCTTCCTAAATCTTCTACTGAACCATTTTAAAAACCATATATATATTTTTAACATTTTTGGTATTTGCAATTGCAGCACCCCACATTCCTGGTACCAAAATCTGTTTTTTTCTCCTCGGCTGCCAAAATGCAATTTACAAGAAATAGTTTGGCTTTTACAATGGGAATTTATTAGCTTAAAAGCTTACAGTTCTGAGGCTAAGAAAATGTCCAAATCAAGGCATCATCAGATGATGCTTGTTCCCCAAAGACCAGCTGCTGTTGATCCTGGACTCCTATGTCACATGACAAGGCAGAGTGTGACAACTGCTTTTCCTTCTCTTCTGGGTTTCATTGCTTTCAGTTTCTGACTTCCTTGGCTTTCTCTCTTCTATCTCTAAATTACATTATTTATAAAATACTCAAGTAAGAGTAGTAATACCCACCCTGGATTACACACCAATTGAAGTAACGTAATCAAAACTGCCTCCTTAAAATAGGTTTATAACCACAGGGATGGATTAACTTTAATTATCTGGGGACCATCCAGCTTGAAATCATCACACCAATAATGATGTATCAGGAAAAGCTACCGAGTTAAATAGACCTTTACACTGAGGTTTCATCTAAAAATTGGACTTTGCTGTGTGTAATTTTGCTGTGGTTAATCATTCAAGAGGCTTCAGAATTAATATACATTTGTTGATTTTGTCTCTCATATTTTGGGGGACTTTCTAAGAACTTCTGAGATAGAACTTCTGTGCTTCAGATTTTTTTGCAGTAATCTACTTTTAGTATACTGAATCACAGTTGATTAGCTGTTTATGAATGAAAGAGGCTAGAAGTAGTGGAATTGAGTAAACAATATTTCACTATGTGGGAATAGTCTATAATAAAGTTTTAGTTTTTTTTCTCGGGAGTAGACCTTGACTATAGAGAAGGGTTTAAGTGTATTTAACAATGAGTTCCAATTCCATTTCTATTTGTGATATAAACAGTAGTATTGGAGACCCCAAAGATGTCATCTGTTATCTCTCAGTAGCAATTTGTCTCACATTCAGCTACAGAAATTAAAAAAATTTACCATGATCTTTTACAATTTTAAGTTTCCATAACTTCTATTCCAGGTAATCAAATATCAGCTTAATTATCTGTATTTTACTGTCTCCCTATATATTGGGGTGGCCACTGTTCCGAAAACTGTAACTCACTGATGAATCCAAGAGAAGTCATTAATGTCCATTCAATTATTAAACATTTTCATGTTGTAACAAGACTGATTACTTGCAATGCTTTAATGAATCAGTTTAATTTTCAATTGCTTTTCACCTTGAAAGATAGTTTTGTTTTATATAACATCCAGGTTTGACGTTTTTAAAAATTTAAACCTTAGAAAAATGGAATCCCACTGATTCGTGACTTCAATTGTTTTTTATGTTAATTCTGCTGCAATCTTACTGGTCATCCTTGTATATCATAGAATGTTTCTTTCCTGACAATTTCAAAATTCTTTCTTGGTCCTACTGCTTCATATCACTGGACACAAGGACAAATATTTTCACACAAATCAAACCAGCAGAATTTTTAAAATCATAAAGAACACATTATTTAAGGTTTTGAATTAAAACAAATACTTATATTGGAAAGTGTTTATTTACTACAACCAGTTTGTTCAATACTTTAAATTTACCTAGTAATTTTTAAGATTTGCATCCACATTGACTTAGCAGCTATATACATAAGTATGCCTTACAAAATACATGTCAGTTAGTTG
>JAQZBX010011478.1:0-43093 GCA_029593785.1 Cabassous unicinctus
GCTGTTTAAAGTTTTAATTGATAAATGGAATTTAATTTCTCCACTGAAACTCCAAAGAGGGGACTATGGAAAAATCCCCATAGTTATACAACAGCAGGCAGATTTGGAATCCCACACACAGTGTCCTTCCCTCAGTTATCAACCACCTCTTCAACAGATTCTCAAAAGAATTGTTAAATATGAGGTTTTTTTCATAGTTTGCAACTTTTTTTTTTTTTTAATGACACAGCATGCTCTGGTAGACTCAAAGATTCTATGACATTTGATGCAGGACTATTTCTCTGCTGTGTGATAAATGCTTCATGCACCACAAGTTACATCAATAAAAATATTGCACTCCTATGATCATATATGGAACTGCATCATGGCTGCCTAAAACCAAAAAACAGATTTTTTTTTTTATTTTAAAGAAACGATTCCAGCCCAAAGAGAAATTTAAGTCTATAGATTGTTCAGAAGCTCTTATTTAGCCAAGCTATGTGGTTACAGATATTGTCAGGGTTGCTAATCTACTGACCAGGAGAGGTTATCAGTAATTGATCTGCTTTGAAATGTCCTAACTCAAGTAAGTGCCTCTTTTTGAAAAAGCAGACTAGAGACTTAAAAGGAAATGCCCTGTGGTTATAGCAGTTTATAGATTCTTCCCTTTATTTTTTGAAGGGTGGCAGACTATAACATATCCAAAGAAAATCAGTAAGTGGTCCAAGGACCAAAATACTTCCCTTTCCTAATGTTTTCAAGCCATTTTAATTTTAAGCACAAAGCTTAATTGTGGAAATCAGTGATCTCCTGCCAAGCCCCAATTTGATCTGAGGTTTCCGCTATGTGTTAGGGTGTAGTTTAGTCTTAAGGTAATTATTTTTTCCCCCATCTCGAGTAGGGAGTAAATGCTAAAAGTTGTGCACTTGCTTTATGAGCATTAAATAATATTCAATCGAATGCCCGTCGATTCCAGCAGTGTATTTCCAATGGATTTGGGCAAATTTGAACACACTTTACTGTTAGATAATAATGACTGATTTTCTGCCATGAAGCGCTTGACTAATATTAGTTAAGACTGGATGACTCATCTATCCCCTTCTGAAAATAATCATTATCCCCGTGTTTTAAATGATAAAACCGAGGCAGAGAATTTAGGGGATTTGCTGAAAGTAGCATTATAATTCAGGTGGAAATAGAATCTCAAAATTTCCCAGTCCTCTGCCTTAAATCTCTGGTGTGCTTTAGGATCACGTTCACAATTCTACCTATTGCTTCCATCCCTCCCTCTTTTTTCTAAAGGAAGAAAGAAATATATTTTAAAATAATACATTTGATTTTTTTTTCTTAAAATTTTTGGACTTTTAAAATGCATGTGTTATTTAGTCAGTGAGGGTTGAAAGCTGTGAAATGAACCTGGTTACACTGGAAAAATTAATAGTTTTGATTCAGCTCAGATATAGGCAGCGGGCATTCGGCTTCAAAGCCATACTTCTTTGCATCTCCTTGTAGATTTCTCCCTTTAGGGTAATTTGTGCAAAAGGCAAGGAAAGTCATCATTATCATTACATTGTTTATGCCCTAATTCCTTTAGAGAAAACTTCCCTGTTCTCCACCTACCTCTCCATGGGTCACGGGAGGCGTTTCCGAATTGGAAGAGTTGCACACGTTTTTCTATAGTAGGTGATTCGGCTGCGCTCGCCCAGCGTGGCTCACCATTTCTCTGCCCCTTCCTGCCAAACCCCAGGTGGGCAAGGGCACCGCTCTAGGTGCAGAAAGCTGCTTTTCCTGGGCTGAGGGCCGTGCGGCAGCGCTGGGAAAAGCTCAGCAAGACAAAAGCTCATGGATACTCATTCAATGATCATAAACGAGATCAAGAGCAAAGAAATTGGATTAGAAAATTTCAGGAAAGGAAAGATTTTAAACTGAAACTTAGAAAACATCCTTATTACCAAAGAGAAGCAGGTAGGATTTACCTCTTATTCCTGTTATCATTACCATGAATATATACTTTTCACTCTATTTTTGTAAGCTAGTCCTAAAACCTTGCAAAAATGAAAGCTTTTTTGTGTGTGTGTGGTTTTCAGATATTGATTTTGGGGAAGGATGCAAAAAGTGGAGAAGACAAGTAATTGATATATTGTGGGTATTTTTTGAACAATTATGCATTCAACCTATATATGTACATACCTCCCAGTTAGATGTTGTGGCTGATATATAGAATTATGCCACAAACTTGCTCTCAGAGAGTTGGAGAAAATAGAACATATACATACAAGTAAAATAACTATACAATAATTAAGCCAGTCTTTGAATTAATAGATCATAACCTAAAAGCTGTTCTTGGAAATTTGGTATTTGGGACTTCCTTACATAAATGTTATTGGAAGTGTTGTCTTGACATTGAAGTTAGTTTATAAATCATTTACTTCCAAACCAATCCCAAATTTGTATATTTTCAGTAAGTGTATTAGAAAAAAAGATGCAATGGGATCAGTCTTGTCTCTTAAGCATCATGACATTATTTAAATAAAGCAAAATTTTTAAACAGACATACTAAGTAGAAATCAGACACACAAAGCAAATGCAAATCGGGAGCTTGTTTTGACCCCCTCCCACTGCCACCTCTGAATAAGGACAGAAGACAAAACCAGTCTTAACTGATGTTAATCAAGCATTTATTAGCAAAAGAAAAGTGTCACTGTTATTGAACAGAAAAGTACACTCAAAATCAAGCAATTCCATTGGCAATACATTGCTGAAAACTAGTCATTTGATTAGTTTTATTGCCCATTGTATTAGTTAGCCAAAGGGATGCTGATGCAAAATACCAGAAACCAGTTGGTTTTTATAAAGGTTATTGATTTGGGATAGAAGCCTACAGTTACTGGGCCATAAAGCACAAGTTTGTTCCCTCACCAAAGTCCATTGCCACGTGTTGGAGCAAGGCAGCTGCGGATGTTTACCAGGGTTCAGGCTTCTTGGGCTCCTCTATTCCCAGGGCTCTGTTTCTCTCCGGGCTTAGCTCCTCTGTTTCCTCCACAAGGTCAGCTGTAGACTATCAGGCTTTCTAGACTTTGCCTCTCTCCACAAGGTGAGCTGTAGACTCTCAGGCGAATGGCTCGTCTCTATCCCAGGGCCTTCTCTCCTTCCTCACAACCAAGTTCCTCCGTCTGCTGGCCTCCCCGGGCTCCAGAATCAAAACTCGAACATCAAAACTACTCCCTCTGTCCTTTACCATGCCTTTTATATTTGATTCCCCACCCACCAGGAGTGGGGCTCAATGCCCTACTGACATGGCCCAGTCAACGCCCTAATCATAACTTAATCATGCCCAGATTAACAGATCAGTCTACAAGCATGATCCAATATCTATTTTTGGAGTTCATAATTACATCAAACTGCCAAACTGCTACACCCATAGAGTAAATGTGCAAGATTTTATATTTAATCCACTCTACAGATGGTAAAAAGTTATCTTGACTACACTAAAGCTAGTTCTTGCAGTCAGCAAGTTGCTCCCCGTCCCGTTGGTCAAAGATCAGAGTGAGAAGGAAATGGGCGCAGAGAACTTGGTTCTCTGCAGGGGTTTTGACTAGAAAATGAGGAAGAGAAGAAGGTAAGGAAGAAATTCTCACAGGACAAATTATAAAAGACCAAGACTGCTTGGGTGGGGATCTTGACTGGGGAAAGCCAGAACAGCGAGAGGAGAAAATTCACAGGGAGCAGTGTTGCTGGGGCAAGCATCCTCGCACGTCCTCGAACAGGCTGCTTTAAAGGCTGCAGCAGAATGCTCCCATGGCTTAGTAGTTGGTCAGTGCTTCCCCCTCAGCCTTCTCTTTGCTCCTGGTGGGTGCATGCCCTGATCGGGGTTGAGCTCACATAGTATGTAGCTCCCAGTTACATACAGGATGCTGGGGAAAGGCTGTGAAGCAGAGTCAGGAATGGAAAGCATGCTCCAAAGACACTTGGCAAGGTGAAAACTTTCCTTTGGAGCAAGTAGGAATGTGGAAATAGCCATTAGAACTTACTGTAGGTCTCAAAGTTTCCTTGTCTGCAGCAGGGTATAATCCTCTGTTCATTTTTATTTCTACAAAGTCTTTGCAATCTTAGTGGTACTTACACAGTCTTTTTCATTTATTTTTTAATTTCATATTTTAAAAAATCATATTTTGGGACTAGTGCATGGTTTTAGATTCTATCCTGAGGAAACTTTGTGAATGAGGATTTATAATATTTTTAAGTGTGGTCCTGCTCTCCAAAGCACAAGAAACTTTGTTGAATATATTTCTCCCACAAATCAAATATATCGGGATGTGCTATAGCTGACACCATGCAGTGTTCTTCTCGATGAGAAGGCAAGGTCAAGTCTGTTACAATGTTTGAAACATGTTGTCCTAATTTCTTGTTTGGATCCATAATTTCTTTATTATTGAGCTGTGGCTCCTATGAAACCTAGAAGGGACTCAAATTTTGGAACAGGTCTACAAAGGAACAAAATGATGAGAGCATGTTCTTTTCTGTCACTGCTTCAGGTCAGAAAATGAACTACCCCATGAACAATGGTCCCCCGTGGGTAAAAAGAACAAGGCAGGGAGACGTTCTCTCTGGCTTTCTTCCATTCTCTTTTCCCCTACAGTGCTCGTGCTTTCCGGTCTCTTATTCCATTTTCTAAAGGTGAGTGTGCTTCCTAATGAACAGCCAGAGAGCAGCTGGTTTCTCACAGTCTCAAGGCAATTATTTCCTAGGAGTTTGTGCCATTAGTTCAGCACTGTATGGGCCACACGACCGTCACACATAGGATTGGGTAATAATGTGCAGATGACAGAAAGAGAGCTTTCAGCCCCACTGCAGAGAAAAGAGTTAACAGGGTAGATGTGTTCTAAAGGTAGGCAGTCAGCAGTAGCAATTTGGTATCACATTCCCGAGTAGGAGGCAAGTGGTACTTGGTCTTCTCATGGTTGTCAAACACTGCAGGGTCTAACAAAGATGTCACAATACACTAGGAGGAGTTTTAGAGTAGCTAATCAGCTTGTCATGTCCGCAACCTCCAAATGTTTTTATTATTACTGTACTGTATTACATGTAATCTGGGTAATTTTAGGAACATTTGAAAATATAAAGAAGACCCCAAGAGAACCAGTCAAGGATATCTACTCTCTATGACCATTTTATCATTATACTATATCTTCCTCTCTCACCACCCCCATATGTGTGTGTGTGTGTGTGTGTGTGTGTGTGTGTGTGTGTATACTTGTGTTCAGTCTGTAGTAATGGAAAGTATATTTTACTTTGATCAAATAAATAATGCTGGAATATTCAACACAAGAATTGCAACCTCTGATGTACTTTACTCTTTAAAATGTTATCCAATCCATAGCTCTTCTCACAGCACTGTAGTTAATTGTCTCCACTTAAGCTATTTCCCAGGAATTTTCAACACAACCACATAATTGGTCAGCAGCTAAAATACGGCTCACAGAGCTGGACTTAGAACTAAGCTTCCATTTTCTAAATGCAAACATTTATTTAAACTCAATCAAAATTTATTTCTTAACAAAAAATATATACATATATATACATACATACACACAAATATGTATATGTATGCACACACATATGTATACATATGAACATGCAAACATATATACAAATACGATTTTAAAAAATATATTACTCTCCATTTAGTGTTATAACCTGTTATTCTCACTTAATACTGTGTCATAAATAGTCTTCCAAATCACTAAATATACATTTGCATCATTACCTCAAATAACTTATTGGAAGGCATTTAGATTATTTTTATTTAACTCTAGCATAAATGAAGATGTGATGAGCACCCTTGTTCATTTACCTTTTCATATTTAAACTATTAAATATTTAGAAGAAATACCTAGAAGGGGATTTTCTAGGATAAAAGAAACAGTCATAAATCTTTTTTATAAATATTGTAAAATTCTCTCTGAAAATTTTTCAAGTTTATATCTTTCCAGTAATGAATGCAAATTTGTATTTTCCCACTTCCATAATCACACATATTATTTAAAATTTTCTTTCCTTGCCAATTGAGGGAAAATTGGCTGTTTAATTTACATTATCTTGATTGCTTGTGAGGCTTAATATTTTCATATGCATATTAACTATTTGTATTTCTTATTTTCTCAAATTATATTTTCCTGCTTCATATTGCCATTTTTTTCCTCTTGGGATATTTAGTTTTTGTTGGTTTGTGTGAAATATTTGTATATTAATGCTTTTACTCATTTGTCATTTTTCAATATTTTTTATTATGGACATTTTCAAAAATACAAAAGTGAAAGGATGGGAATTCAATATTGTTTTGGTTATGAATTCCCATCCTTGGAAGTCCTGCTACATTCTCTAATAGAGTAGCAAGAATCCCCCCAAGTACATGGGCAGTGCCTAGTGAAGAGGACAGACCATTAAGCTAGGCTCTTGATAATGATGGTTGTACTTATGAACCTTTATTATTGAAATTGAAACTTAGCCTAGTATTATATATTGCCCAAGAGTTACCTCCTGAAAGTCTCCTTGTTGCTCAAATGTAGCCTTTCTCTAAGCCAAATGCAGCATATAAATGCACTACCTTCTCCCTGGCATGGGACATGACTCCCAGGGATGAGCCTCCCTGGCACCAAGGGATTATTACCAAGTGCCAACTAGTGATGCATTTGGAAAAAGACCTTGACCAAAAGGGGGAAATATTAAACACAAATGAGTTTTTATGTCTAAGATATTTCAAAATGAATCAGGAGGTCATTCCAGAGGTTATGCTTATACACATCTCAGCAGGATCTCTTGGACTGCCACACTAAACAGTGCCTCAAACAGTGGGGCTCCTGAGGGCTCTAGAGCCATCTAGACACTATAGGCAGGGCAGACAATCTCAGGAATTCATCACCCTGTCAGGGGGCCTTACTTTGGAATATATGCTCCCCAATGTAACAGAGTTAGACTCATTTATAATTCCCCTACACACAGCTCTTTTACCACTTTTATTTGAACCTATAATTAGCACTATGCTCATTAAATATTTGTACCAGAGACTTAAGTTCTTGGTCTGTTCACATGCAGATTGAGCCCTGAATCTTAGCAGAGTTGCAATATCTATTCTCCAGTTCATTGGACTCACCCAGAACATCTAACAAAAGGATGATGGTAGACAACGTTCATCCCAAAAAACAGAGAGTATCTACAACTGCAAGTAAGACAGTTCCTTCCATCTGACCCATGGGACCTAAGGCACCTCTCAATCAGAAACAGAGTGGGAATCACCATCCCAAGATAGAGGTATGAACAAACATAAGGGGGGAATGCAACTCTGTATGAAAACAGACATTATTATTCTAGCAGTGGAAGAACTTGTATCATTGATATAAAGGTAGTGGTCACCAGAGGTTCTGAGTGGAGAGAGAGGGAAGAATAGGTGTAACATGGGGGCATTTTGTGGACATTAGAATTGTCCTGCATGACAAAAATAAAAATTAAAAATGTGAAAGGAGTACTCACTCAATGAGAAATGATATATTTTGCAAATGCTCCCACCCCTCTATTTTAAGTTTGTTTATGGATTTCTTTTTAAATGAAATTAACTTTGTTTTGGTGTAATGAGATCCCTATATTGTATTTGGTGATTTTAATTTTCCTTAGGCTGCTTTTGGAGAATTTTAGGATGTTACGTTCAATTTTTATAAGGAAATATGTTTATCATTTTACATTAGCACTAATCTAATCTAATCTCGCTACATTTATTGCTAATGCTATGGATGTTTCTATTTTTCCTCTTGGAAAATGTTCATTTATTAATACTGAATTGAACTGTATTTCAGAAATATCAGCATTTAATCTCTATCTTTGGGTCTGATACACAAGAAGTACTTTATGCTGACTCACCTGAATTCTCCAATCTCGCTACATTATTTGTCAATGCTATGGATGTTTCTATTTTCCCTCTTGGAAAATGTTCATTTGTTAATACTAAATTGACCTGAATTTCAGAAATATCAGCATCTAATCTCTATCTTTGGGTCTGATACACAAGAAGTACTTTATGCTGACTCACCTGAATTCTCCAATATCGCTACATTATTTGTCAATGCTATGGATGTTTCTATTTTTCCTCTTGGAAAATGTTCATTTGTTAATACTAAATTGACCTGCATTTCAGAAATATCAGTATTTAATCTCTATCTTTGGGTCTGATACACAAGAAGTACTTTATGCTGACTCAACTGAATTCTTCAATCTCGCTACATTATTTGTCAATGCTATGGATGTTTCTATTTTCCTCTTGGAAAATGTTCATTTGTTAATACTAAATTGACCTGCATTTCAGAAATATCAGCATCTAATCTCTATCTTTGGGTCTGATACATAAGAAGCACTTTAAGTTAAATAACCCTACTTAGGACACTTTAAAGTTTGTTAAGAGAACAGATCTTGGTCATCTATAGACATAAAAACATTATCTAAGCAAAGTGAGGCTTGCCTCAGATTGTACAGCATGCAATTAGAGAGAAAATGATTACTAGAAAGAAATGCTTTAAATTGCATATTTAAAAGACCTGCCTCTCTCCCATCATATTGCTTAAAAAGTTCAGAGTTTCGTTAAGTTGAGAAATTCATGAACAAACGTGTTTACTGCAATGTTTGCACTTCAGTGCCTTACAGCTCTGCCACTGCATTTTCTCCTTCATGCTATTCGTTGCCTCTTCCTAAATACATGGAGTATTAGGTTTTTAAAAGAATGATTTGTTTTCTTTAAAAATAACTAAGTGGCATTTCTAATTTATATTGACAGTAATGGGAACTTTATTATAAAACCATATTTTTAAAAATTTTGGTTGACATATAAAGTGGATTTTGCAAGTTGACTCTTGCCCTTTCGTACTCCTTTTGCAGTAGAAAATCAGGAAAATTGTGTTAAGCAGTAAAAGGACATTTTTCAAATAAATCAATGTTACTCCCAAACTAAATCAAATATAAATTCTTTCCAGAATATTTATGCTTTCTACATTCTGCCTTAAAATAAAAAGAGGGTAAAATAGCTTTAATGACTCAAACTTTATCATTTTTATAGCTTTTCTGTATAACTAAATGGTAGCTAGGCAGTTGACACAAACTGGTCCAAAAGGTAATGCCTTAAAAACTTGGAATTTTTGCCTGAAATGTTAAATCAGTGGAAAAACCACAAATGCATCCACTATTCTGGAAAACCTACTCTGTCTAATTTAACTTCACAGAGTGTTACATGTTCGCAGGTTTTAAACTTCCCTTTTACAGAAATAAGTGGGTCAGCATTTCAGAGGCTGTGAGGCAGTCAAGTTGATCTACAGAATCTGTTGGATTAGGTCAGCCTGAAACAGCAGGAATTGGACTAAATTATTTAGAACCAAGCATCATTTCTGTTCTGAATCATACTGACATCTTGCTCCAACATACTATCAAACATGAAACCCCACATGGCACTTGAAATAATACAAGGAAAGAAAAATGCTACAAAATACAAACCTTACAGATTTTGTCATAAATGGGTAATATTTAAAATATACCAGCTGATGTCATATTTGTGCACAAAGAAAATAAATATATCAGAATGTGACAGACAGCCTAAAAGCTTAACCAGGTAGTTTTCTTCAAAGGTCATTTCCATTTGTAATTGTCAGGCATGCAGTCCTGCTTACAATTTATAGAGAATCTTACTCTTGGGCTGTCTCCTGTATGAAATGATGTGATATGAGTAGATGTATAAATGCAAACTGCTTGCAGCAAGAAAACATTATATCACTGCAAAAAAAAAAAAAAAAAGAAGTCCCTCACTTGAGGACTGATTATCATCCCAGGCCCTTTGCTCGCCTTTCCCTTCATTTAGTTGCTTTTTGGCAATTTCACTTCTCAACAAAGCCATGGAACTAAGAAATGGTCAATATACCTGAAGAAAATCCAGTTAGGATTTCTTGGAATTTGGCGATGTGTTATTATATTTCACCTCACCTTACTATTCTCTTTGGACTTGATTTACATGGAATTTAGTTTGTAAGGAAACTCAAGCCTAGTAGAATCAGAGCTGACATAAAGGCCAGCTCCGTGGGACATCTAACAGGACTGTCCCTCTACAAGGGGTGCTGTATTGCACAATGTGACGAGGTGGGGGACATTTATTTAGCTGAAATGAAAGCCAGTGGCTAGTAGCTAGATGGAAGGCATTATTGTGCCTTTGGTCTTTGGGTGTGCATCATCCATTGGGAAGCTCCATAGCAGTAGTTGGTTATTTAGCTGCGTTTAAAGAAAGAAGGGTCTGCTTAGATTAGTTACAAAGAATTTCAAAATATTAAATATGTTTTTAAGTTGAGCAGCATATGAAAGTCTGTTCAGAGCCCCAAGGAAATAGTGGTGAGGTGAATTTTTTATTCTTTTTACTTTGCTTACATGGTTCTCAGCCTTTCTTTTAAATAACAGTTGGGAAAATATTTAAAGAATATAATTTAAAGAATCCCAACTTAACTTCCACGTGGCTCATATTGGCCTTGGCTACAGAGATGTGCATGTGTTTTGAGTCCATTGTTATGTGAAGTGTTAAAAAAAAAAAGTTGTCACTGGAAAATATTGGTGGAATGTCAACTAGTGAAACAGAGCATTTTTCTGGTCATGAAATTTGAACAATATTGTGCAGCAGACAGTTGAAATGCAAGGCCAAAGTAGAATGTCTTCTGTGTGAACATTCTCTCTAGGGCAACACTTTTACTGTCTAAAATGAGAGTTGGACATTATGCATGGATATAAAATACTCAGTTCCTTGCATCTCTCATAAGGATAGATAATTGAATCAGCATCCATGATTATGTAATGCAGGAAAAAAATTATTCATTGTCCTAAATTAGAGAAACTCAGTTTGACTTGGCAAAAAGTCTGAGGGAGAACATTTAGAAAAAATCATTTTTATTAACTGCACCGTAGGACAAAGGAGACATTTGTTTGTATGACTTGAACTGAATACAAATAATTTGTGATTATATTTATTATTAAAATAAAAAGGCTACAGTTCAGATGGTATTCCAAAAATGTGGGTAATCTTTACTTTTTGATGTGTTTATTCAATAAATATTTTGAAGACTTACTATATGTAAAACAGTGAATTTTTTTCTACCAGCTTTATTGTGATATAACCCACATATTATAAAATTCACCCTTTCTAAGTATATAATTCCATGATTTTTAGTAAATTTTCAAAGTTGTGCATCATCACCGCAATCCAATTTTATAACATTTTCATTACCCCCTAAAATCCTCCATGTATCTTCATAGTTACTTTTCATTCCCACCCCCAAGCAACAATTAATCTACTTTTGGTCTCAGTAGATTTGCCTTTTCTGGATATTTCATATAAGTGGAATCATACGATATATGGTCTTTGTCATCTGGCTTCTTTCCCTTAGCATAATATTTGAGGCTCATCCATGTTCCTTTTTATGGATGAATGACATTCCATTGTATGTACATACCCATCTTTTGTTTATCTGTTCACCAGTTGTTGGGCATTTGGACTTTTCCAGTTGGGGCTCTTATGAATAATGCTGCTATGAATATTCATGAACAAATCTCTGAGGGGACACACATTTTCATTTCTCCTGGGTATATACCTAAGAGTGGAATTGTTAGGCTGTATGGTAAATTTATATTTACCTGTTTAAGAAAATTTCAAACTGTTTTTCAAAGTAGTTGCCCCATGTTTCATTACCACCAGCAACGTGTGAGGATTCCAGTTTCTCTGCATCCGTACCCAAACTTGTTAAAGTCTGCCTTTTTTATTATAGCCATCCTAGTGGGTGTGAAATGGTATCTCACCATGGTTTTATTTTAGATGTTATACTTTTAAGTTGGATCATTTTAATCCTGGTACATCAATTGACATGTTAATCACACTCCCAAAATACCTTTCCTAAAAGAACAGGTAAAAAAATAAGCTTCTGTTCATCACATTCAAGTTTCAAATATTAAGAATGAGTAAAGTGACAATTACTCAGGTAGTCGATGAATTTAGACACCACCACTCATCTCTTGGCCTGTGGGGCTAATTTTCCCCTCACACAGGTGCCTGCTGGAGTAATACTGGCTTTGAGGTTTCTTTTGGGATGCCTACAGGAAAGTAACATGAGTGTGATCACAATCATCGTCATTTCAAAGCATCTCATTGATTATTGCACCTTTTCACTCAGGGATCCCTGTCCTGAGCTGATTCAGTGCAATTTAGATAGATAACCTCGGACAAAGATAAACACTTAAAGAAACCCAGGTCATAGAATTAGAATCTTAAACAAGGAGAGTGGTTTTTGTTGGATGCCTGACGGCAAGTTAAAAAAACAAAACAAAACCTGAAGTGTTTCACTGACACTGTCAAATTTGATTTAGCCCCTAATATGTGCTAAGTGACGATAAATATGGTGTGATTCTTTTCCGTGTGAAGTTTATAATCTAAAATGAGAGGCGTATGTGGCTAAGGAGTCAAAGATCAGGGTTCAAGCCCAATCTTATTCCATATTTGGGTGTGTGCCCTTAGGGAAGGTACTTAACCTCTCAAAATGTCAGTATTCTTCACCTATAAAATGGCTCATTATAGCAGTAATTACTCCATAGGGGTTTATGAGGGTTACATGTCTGTTAAGTATATATGTTATTTCTTGGAACAATGCAAACACTCAATAGTTATTATTACTGATGTGTGATTAAAATAAGCCAGAATGAAGTATGTGCTATAATAGAGTTAGAATCTGAGAACTATGATAAATGGGGGTATAAATTTTGATGTAGCTATTTTTCGGCCAGCAAGCATCTCAACTCTGAGCACTCTTACTATTTGAGAGAATCCTCGGTGTGGGTGGGAGCCCTGACCCTGCCTTTGGTTGTGGACGTCTAAGCGTCTGGATTTCTTTCTGACACACACCCTGGCAACTACAGCATGGACATTTGAACTGGGGTTGGCCAGGTCTGTGTCTTGGAATCTTGAATGAGTAAAACAAAGACTCAAGCCCAGTGGTGAGACAGCTGTAATCTATCTTAGTCAATCGACATGAAATGTGAGCTGGAATTCCTGTTTTGGGCAGGATGGTAGAGCAGGAACAGAAAGAATGAAGAGTCTAAAGGTTTGGAATGACTCCAAGTTCTGCCGCTGAATGGCCTTGACCTTGGATTTCCCATCTATCAAAAGGATATTGAAATAAGAATGCTTTACCAATAAGTTACTGTGAGACGCAAATGTGAAAATGTGTAAAAACACTGTGTAATCTAATAACCCTCACACCTATGTGCATTCCTGTTGTTCGTGATAATAGTATACATACAGAGATAGGTTTAAGCAGAGCTCAAGTGCTGTACTCAAATGACATTTCCACATAAAGCCGAAAAGCGAGTGAAAAGCGAACAAATAATGTCTAATGTTGGGAGACAATTCTCCATGGGCCTCCTAACATTTCTGCACTTCTTGTGAGCAGAGGCAATGTCTATTTTTTTTTTTCTTTTTTTTTTTCAGGAGGAACCAGGGATTGAACCCAGGACCTCGTACATGGGAAGCTGGTGCTCAACCACTGAGCTACACCCCCTCCTGGCAATGTCTACTTTTATTCTTTACTGTCTTTACAAGGAAGCTTGTATAGCAAATAGCTTTGGAAGACAGAGATGGAGGCTCCCTCTGGAGCAAAGGGGAGGGTTGTTTTCCATCTAATACAGTAAGGGTAATATCTCCCTCCAGGGCAAAGGGCAGGTTTGCTCATTGCCTGTTTTAAAAGATTCGGGTCTCTTAGGATTGGGCTTCCTCTCTTTCCATGCAGTCCACTGCAGGTGTAGGCATCAGCTGGCCCTCTTTGGGTCATCCCGTAGGCAGGAGGGTTCAGGGAATTGGTACAAGAAGATGCTGATACTCTGGGTACTATGATGCTGGAGTAATGGACTGTCTTTGGCCGGGAGGGATGCTTGCTTCTGCCAGCATCCATAAGACTGTGTCAAGGCCAGTTGTCAGCCTACAGGTATGGTAAAATCTCAGACCTGTCACAGTTCTTAACACCTGGCACTCATTAAAGGCATTATTTAATGTGTAGGTATTGCCCTAATCAAGGCATTGGCTAAGATACCAGAAGGTGTTGCCCCTGCCCTAATGATTGTACTTGAGAATAAGACACGGAAGAAAGACGCCCTAGCATAAGCACCTCTCAAAAAGCTTTCTATTAAGAGGGATTCCTGTGTGGCATGGATAGAGCATATTTCAAGTAATTTTAAAATAGTCACGTGACATTTGCGGGAGGATAAATTCTAAGGACATAATATCTTTACCCATTTTCAGTAATCGTATAATTATTAAAAGGGAAACTGATGTGGTTATACTTAAATAATTATATTTCTCATACATTTGGATAAAGTGAAATATGTTAATGTTGTTCAGAAAGATTGATTTTAGCAGATGAGAAAAGAGTAAGATAAATAAAATCAAAGAAATTAAGAGAAAATCCAATATTCTTAAATTTGAACTGGAGATATCAAGGTGGTTTCATGATGCACTTTTCCTAAAAAACAAGCAAATAAACTACTCTGTCTCTCAAAGAATGTAGACCATGACCAACCCAGGGGCAATGAGTGCCCCTTGCATCCAGATTGTTGTCTGCAAATATCATTTCCCTTAATAGGGACAGGTCTCCAGGGAGAAATGGCTGATTCTAGTGTGAGGCGGAATTGTGTCAGATGAACTCGGATATTCTTAAGGAAGTGATCAAAGACTACCATTGTTATGTCAATACAGTTTGAAGAACTTCCTATTGGTCAAAGATGGGACAATTTGAGCAACAGAAAAGAATAATTACTAAAATGCCTTGAAACATATCAAATATATTCACACCATGGGTTTATCATGATAATCCCATCAGTTCCCAAAAATATTTGGTCATATTTGGCAGATACAAGGAAACCAAATAATTATTCTGAAAACTGGTAAATAAGAGAAAAAAAATAAAACATTTTTTGCTCTTTCTTTTTGAACTCTACTTTAATGTAACCAAATAGTTCATGAGGGAAAGTTTTCCTTTTAAGAGATCTCCAGATAATAAATGTGGCATGGGCATAGTATTAGAATGCACACTTTTAATGAAATACTTGACCTTGGCAATGACTATGAGTAGCTACCAAAACCTCCAGGTAAAAGGCTAGTGAAACATTTCACAATGGATATCTACACCGAGCAAGCCTTAACATCACTAAAAGAGAGACGACAGGCATAATAACGTGATGCAACAGAAGTATGTAACACAACCTATGCAATAGTCTTGTCTCCAAATTAAATCAGAATCTGATCAAATCTCTAGATGCACCTGCTGGTTTACATGAAATTCAGGGGAGAGATGAATTTATGGGAGAAAGGAACACGTTAAACATCACCAAGGGGATGTAACAAGCAAAATTTAGAACATAAGAAATTCTGCAAAAGATCCCAGTTCCTCCTTAAGTAAATTGCAAAAGGACCAAATGATGGACAGGTAATCTATAGTCTAAAGCAATAAGATAATATACATGGAACTTATTTCAAATTTCTTCTAACAAACAGACCATAAAGATATTTATGAGGCCATCAAGGTAATTTGAAAGTTGACTGCATATTTGATGAAACTATAGTTTGCTGATAAAATGATACAATGTGTGGGTATAGAAACCAGTTGTTGGGGATGGAGGATGTGTTATTTTGTTTTCAAATAAAACAAAATAAGATGTGTCATGGCTTGAAAATCGTTGAAGCTGAGTGATGGGTAAATGGAGGCTGATCATACTATTTCTTTACCTTAAAATATATTTGTATTTTTCCATAATAAAAGCTCATGGCAAAAGCATAAGAAATAGGATGAAAGAAAGTTAAGAAAAGGCAAAGAGGTGGAAGAAAGAGAAGAAGGAAGGAAAGACGGAAAGAAGGGAGGGAGGGAGGGAGGAAGGGAGGGAGGGAAGAAGGATGGATATATCCCTTGCCCTCATATATTGTTGATAGTATTTTGGTAATCTACTTATTCTTTTGATAATCTATTTGACAAAATTTTAAAGATCTCAAGAGTGTCCTTACCACTTGGGAATCGTCCTGAGTGACACTGCAACGACAGATATAGGCTATTTTATATCATCACATAACATGCAGGACTGTGTGGGAGAGAGTGTGGTCTACAATGTGAACTGTGGTCCATGCTCAGTGGCAAAGCCCCAGGATGCGTTAATCAATTGCAATGAATGTGCTTCACTAATGAAGGATGTTTATGTGGGAGGGTGTGGGAGGAGTGAGGAGTGGGGCGTATGGGAATCCCTATATTTTGTGTGCAACATTTATGTAATCTAAGTATCTTTTAAAAAATAAAAAATATATATTTTTACAAAAAAATGTGTCCTTACTTTCTAACTACTCTGCTACAGAAAATCTAGCCTAAAGAAAGATCCTCAGTAGGGAAATTTTTTATGTACTATGATGTCAATCACACACAAAAAATTATAACTGGAAATAACTTAAATACCAGATAATAAAGAAACCAATTACTATAGACACTCAATGGAAAACTACATACCCATTAAATATTTATAACATCAGTGCATCATACCTAAATATAGACTTTAGGGAAAATAAGTTTGCCAAATTGTACAAAAAGTATGGATCCAATGATCTAAATATACTAATGGCTAAAATGCACCAGGAAGTGATAAACAAAACGTAAACTACAGTCGTGTGTGGGGAGAGTTCAGTTGTGGATTTTAATGTTTTCCTTCCTCCCACTTTTCTGTAGATAGCTTTTTTGTTTAAAACTCAACCACTTTACCCCTTTATTAAAGAGACAGGATGCCAGGTTCCACTTTGGATGAAATGTTCTGATTTCTGCATTTCTAAGGTAAGAATTTGAGTTAAGAATGGTTAAAATAGTTTGCTTTGATTAACATAACCAGCCATTTTAATAACACTCAGAATCTTCCCCAGCTTGGAAATTTTTGCAATGTCCTTAGCATACTCGTATGGCAGATAGTTCTATGCATCCCACTGCAATGCTGGTGATTGTAGGCAGTCTGCATGCTTTCAGACCAATCAGAATTAGCAAATTAACTGTGAAATCTTAGCGCTCAAAGAGATCTTTGCAAATCTTCTCTTCAGGGAAGCACTCTGGTTCAAGTCTGAGCTGTAGACTGAGGTACACCTGGGTTTAATTCCTGGTGCTACTGCTGTCTGCAGAAAAATAATTTAATCCCTCTAAGCATCAGTTTGCTCATCTGTAAAAATAGGATTGTTGGGATACGGCATGAGGTAATGCTGGGAAAGTGCATGACACGGAGTACATATTCAGTGGAAACTACTCATGGCCACACCTGACCTTCCTCAGTTCAAGGAAATTGTACCCTAATATTTGACCCTTGTGTTTTACGGCAAAGCTTTTCTGCAATCCACTGCAGCTTCATTATCATATTTTTCCTTTGCACTTAACCCAAGTTTCTTGGGTGGTTCACAAAAGGATAGCTGGGTGCCGTCATCTATAAAAAGTGACATTATGTCCTGAAAATAGATGACATTTACTGAGGGTCTGTGATTGCAGTGTGGAAGATGCAATGGATGCATGTTGAGGACCTAACATGTCACTTGGAAACAAAGAAGACACTGGAAATGAAAGGTGAATTAAGTAAGAATTTAGAGACAAACATTAATGTTTCTATTTGACCAGCAATTTTGCTTCTGAACACTGACTGGAAGAAAAGAATCTTAAATGCAGAAAAGGTTTTTGAACAGAGACAAAGAGATTTAGTAAAACATCAGTTACAGCTGGAAATAACAGGCAATGGCTATTGCGCTACTTCTTGAAGGATTAATGGGATTTCAATAGGTAGAAAATGGCAAAAAAGGGGGTGGGTGCATTTCAGAAAGTGTGAAATTCATCCATACATTTATGCTTCCATTCAACAAAAATGTGAGTGCATCCTTGTATCAATCAGTTTCCCTAGGTTATTCTGTGGTAACAAACAATACCAACACCCTTAGGAGCTTGTGGTTTATAAGAAAAAAAGATTTATTTCTTATTTGTATTACATGCCTTTCTTTTTTCCACTTAATTTACTGCAGCTCCGTTCTTTGTTCAGGTCCCAAGCTGATGGAGCAGTTTGTTTTAGTTTCCTGGCTGCTAAAACAAATACCATGCACTGGATTGGCTTAACAATGGGAATTTCTTGGCCCCTGGTTTCAGAGGCTAGAAGGTTTGCTCCTTCCCAGCGTCAGTATCTTCTGACTGGCCGGCAATCTCTGGGGCTCTTTGGCTTTTCTGTCACATGGAAATGTACATGGTGGTGTCTCCTCTTTTCTCTTCCCAGTCCTTTGGTCTTCCAGATCAAAGGTGGAACCAGAAACCGCATGATGACTCACATAGCTTCTGTTCAGAAGTAGACTACATCATTTCTGCTTCATCCCATTGGTCAAAGCAAGTTATATGACTAAATATGATGTCCAGGGATGGGCTTAGAAGAGATGGCCAGCTGACATGGATAAATAATATAACCTAGCTCACTCCTATATGTCAAGCAGTGAGCTTGTGAGACAGAATCACTACCTTCAAGAAACTTACACTTAAGTATGAATAAAAGTGAAGAATTGTAGAAGTACCTCCTATGGTCAGAAAATAATGGAGAATAAGCTATTGAGATGAAAGAATGTAAAGGAAGATGAAACTGGAAAGAACATATGTGGTCAGATCAAGAAAGGCCTTGAATATCATGCTGCTAAGATGGAATTAATTTTGGAATCAATGGAAGTCACGAAGGTGCCTGAAGTAAAGAATAGCATGATTCAGTATTTTATCAACAGAAGAGATATTGCAAATGAGAATGGAAAGAATTTGCTAATTGCTCAGGGGACTGCATGAGAAGGAGGTAAAGATGAATGCCAGGCGTTATTTATTTTGTAAGCGAAATAATTCTAGGAATTTCATGGTTTCTTCAAACTTTGACAAAGCGTTGTCCTTATTTTTATGATGTGATACATCACTAATGGCCCCAATTTACTTATTATGCATTATGATGTATACTTGTGAAACTACATCATATGCTGTAAATGTAGGTTATTTCTCTTCATAAACATACTACTTCTCAATTTCCCACTAATTGCTCTAAAATGTACTTTCTCAATAGTGGGAAACAGAGATGTCCTCTAGAAGCAAGATCCAAGCATGCCATCCTTGAAGGGCATGGCTTTCATTGGACTGATCAATTAATATTTGGTTTCTTTTCAATGCATTTGGGTTGCTCCAAATGAGGGAGAAAATATCAGAATTTCCAAGTGACTCCCATATGATCCTGAGAGGGGTGAGAGCCCATCTAATGTATCTAGACTGTTGGATTGAGAGAGGTTGTGTCTGCACCCAGAGCCTGTGCCGTCAGTTTAATCCTATCTATCCCACCCCGTTGCCTACTTCAATAAATCTTCAGAGTTCCTCTCATAGTTTTACATGATCCAAATCTATAATGAGGTCAGATATCTTGATGGCATGATCATCATTTAGTATTTAAGAATTCACTTGCAATATTAGATGAAGTTATAAAATTGAGAAATTTAATTCTTGCCATATCCCTCTGAGATAAGTCGTGATACCCTGAGAATAAGAAAATATAAAGAGCCATGTAGTTTGACCAGGCCAAAAAATGGATGCCAATAAATCTATTTTTCTCATAGAAATTGTTACCCTGGGGCAGTTTGCAAAGCTTTGTCCTGCCGTTATAGAAAATAAAACAGCAACAATAAAAAACACGCAGGCCATCAAGAAGCTCATGGGCTTGGTAGAGAAAATACCAGTGCAAACGAATCACCTGAGCACATTGCTCTGCCTACTTACAAGCCTCCTATCCTCACCAGGCCTGAGAGGGTCAAATCCAAGTTCCTTGGTGAGGCCTGTAGACCCTCCACCATCTCCCTGCTTGTGTCCAGGCAGGTCATTCCACACCTTGTTTACGCTTTGCTGCAGTCATAATTTTAGATCACAACATGATTTTAACTTAACCACAGCCAAAACCGACACCCAGCTCTTCCTCCCAAGCCTTCCGCATCTCAGGTGGCTCCGTCCTTCCAGCTGCTCAGGCGTAGGAGTGCCGTGTCATTCTTGACCACCCTTTTCTTTCTTCTTCCCATATCTAGCCTGCCGGAAAATCTTGTTGAGTTTATTTTTTAGATAAATACATAATCCAAACATTTGCCATCGCCTTGACCATCCTGTTCTGAGTCACACATCCGAAAGAAAAATATAGTGTGAGGCTAAAAACAAACACTCCTAAAATCTCAAAAGCACACAGTTGTCCCAGGTGCACTCAGATCAGGGGATGATATTGAAGTGCCCTATTGTGGTATCTCCAGAGTTTTCTAAATGATCAAATGTTTTTATCATTAATCCTCCTCCCCCCAATTTAGCATGAATTCCTTTTGGGGGTCACCCCTGAATAGACCCTGCAATTTCCTAGCCTCTGGCTTTCTAAGGTTTAGAGATAGTCGTGCTTCATCAATATCATCACAATAACAAGAGTCTCTATCTTCTTTGAATGATTATTATGTTCCAGTCATAATTATTATCTCTAATTCCAGCAAGAGCCCAATGAAGTCAACACTATTATTATTATTATTCCCTTTTATAGATGAAGAAGCTGAGATTCAAGAAGTTTAAGCCACCAGCCCCAGGCCAGCCAGCTCATAAGTGATAGGAGACGGGTTTACACTCAAGTCTATACAGCAGGGAATCCCGCACTCTTCCTACTGGATTATGCTGCTCCCATGCATTGTGGAAGGAGGGGACGTGGATAATTTGAAGATCCCTGCTCATTTTAAAGTTATAAAATCTAGACTGTCCCTCGTGCTGCTCAGTTAAGTACTTTGTGTGCATTTGGTGAAAATAGAGGAAATTTATAACAAGCACCATCAGGCAAAACCTTGCACTTTAATAGGCCACTGTAAGACTCGTTACTGCGAAAGAGACCTGGTGATTGTCTGAAAGGTCACTCACTGGTCACTCATCCAGACTTCAGGAAGTCTGAAATTTGGTGAAAAGAGGAATCGTTAATCCTGATGATGCCCAACACGTAGGACATAGTCCAGTACTTGAAAACCCTAGCATAGCCTTTCATTTGTCTTTTGTGGTATTGCTTACTCCAGCTTTTAATTTCTGAGTAACAGATAATAGGTATTCAAAATTGCACTCTGAATCTTGCCAAAATGAAGAGCTATAAACTTAAACCATGCATGAATTAATTGTTCATTAAAACAAATTATTTAGATGTCTACAACTTGCTGATTTTTGCATACTGCTGGCTAGTGTACAAAGTCATAATTTCCAGGGCACAGGTATAAACACATCACATAATGAGTAAACTTGAATTATTTCATTGTAACTGGTATGGCATATCTTTTAAATGAAATACTATTTTGTCTTACTCCTCTGGATTAATAAAAAAAAAAGTATTTTTAAATGTAAGCTAGGTTTTAGTGAAAACCATTTATTAAATGTTGTATACTCACTTTAAATCTAACTGGGTAACTAAACATTAAAGTAAAGGAGAAAAATCTATATTGGTCTAATTTGAATTATATGTTCTTCTCAACAAGCATAATTGCTATTGACTGCCTAAAGCACCATTGTCTAAGTCATGAATAATCATAAAACATTACAATTGGCACAAGAAGAATGGAAAGAAGCCTATAAAAAAAAAAAAGCACAAAATACCAACAACCTCCCCCTCCCGTTCCTCTGCTTTAAGAATAAAGCCATGCAAAACACAATGACTTTATTACCTGGGAAAATGTGCTACATAATAATCACGAGGAGCCTCATTTATTATAGATAGTATTTCACTTCGGGTTTGACATTTTATTCTTGAATGAAGCTCACTTGTTACTAAGTGTGTGTCATAAAAGAAAAAAAAAAAAGAAAGAAAGAGACCTTTAATACCTTGCTCTCCCCTTTCATTAACGGAGTACTTAATTCAGAACTAGGAATACAAATTATGCTTTAGCAGAATATTTTTCCAGAAGCTCCGGAAGTTGGCAAAATGTCACAAGCTGAATATTGTGGAGAGGAGATAAGGCTTAAAGTCAGTAAGCCACTTGCCTAAGGGGCATCTCTAACCACTTTGTTCAGCACGTTCTCTACATCACCCTGTGCTTGAGTGTGCCTTCATCTTTAGCATCTGGAGAGTTGAGGCCCCTTGGAGAGTTTCCCACACTAGCTGATACTAGAATACATCACAAACACATGCTGTTTAAATACCTTGGTGATTAGCTGAACACCCAGAGTCAATTTCCGTTAAATCACAATATTAGTTTTGTAAATAATTACCATTCAATAAAGGGAAACATGCTAATATCATTCCATTTCTATAGTAGTGTGTGAACATTAGAAAAGGGTTTTTAACTTGGTACTGGTGTCACTTTGGGCCAGATAATCCTCTGTTGTTGGCTCTCTTGTGCCCTGTAGTCTGCTCAGCAGCTCCCTGACCTCCACCCACGAGATGACAGTAGAAACCCCCCTGTTGTGACAATCAAAAGTGACTCTACACATGGGCAAATGTCCCTTTCCAGCGCCCTCAGTTGAGAACCACTGCCTTAGAAGACAAGTTCATTGCAAGTCGGTAAAAATCAGAGCAAAGGTAAACCCCCGGTTTGAAAAATGACGGTACACATCTTGTCCAAGACCCTGCAAAGTTGTCTGGAAAAACCTGGAGGGGAAGCCCGGTACTAATGAGCATCATTTCTGTGGCTGCTTGCAGGTTCCCTTCCGGGGTTCTAGGAGGCCCCCGGGAGAGAACTTGAACAGCTTTCATGATCAATACTAATTAGGACTCTGATTGACCAAACTAACAGCAATCGAATGATTTAAGGAACAGAACATTCCTGGGCCGTGCTGTGGAATGGCATTTAAAAAGTTAGCTGCTCCTTCCAGGATGATTCCTGATCATAAAGAGACCCTCAGTTCCCAGGAGAACATAGCTACCCTTCACACCTCTGTGTTTCCCAGCAGTTTGCTGAGCCCCGCAACTGCTAGATCACCTGCCAAAGCCCTTTTCTCACCCGGTGGGCTGCGGGGGCTTGATGAAAGCAGCTATTCTTTAGTTATTTTTCTATTCTCCATGCCCTGCATACAGTGGGTGGCACAGCACTAAACTAGGTGGTGGTTAAATAAATAAGCACTATATTTGATGATTTGTTTAACAAACATTTATTAAGTACATCCGTGTGTCAGAAATTGTTCTAAAGACCAGGAAGAGTATTGGTATCTCTCCTGTACTATTTCATGCATGTGGAGATGAGAGACCTAAGTACAAGTATTTGGAATAGAACAGGCTAAAAGGTGCTGAGGGGAAAAGAGCAAGGCAGAGTGAAGAGTAACTAGTACCAAGTTCTATTTTCTCAAACTCAAGAAAGCAATGGCTAACTTCTTAAAGTAATGCTCTATTCTCCAAATTATACATTCAATTACTTGAATTAATTGAAAAATCAATTTCAGTTAGAATAATTAAATAAGGAGAAGTAGAGGATGATTATGTTCTTCTTATCAACAATAAAAAAAAATCAGGAACAGAATCATTAAATAGAAAGTACAGCTAGAATGGTAGTTGAACGGTGTGGGCTCAAGTTGGAGCGGTTGGGAATCATTTAGGCTCCATCTTTTTAACGGATGGGCTCTATTAAAATTTTGTACTCTAATTGCCATAACAAATTATACAACAAAACTTAGTGATTCTAAAACAGCACACACTTACCTTACTGTCCTGTAGCTCAGAAGTCTGACGCAGGTCTCACTGGACAAAAGTCAAGGTGTCAGCAGGAGAACCTGTTTCCTTGACCTTCCAGCTCCTAGAGGCTGACCACATACATTGGCTCTTGGTCCCTTTCCATCTTCAAAGCCAGCAATGCAGTAACTCTCTACCCCTGTCTCCCTCACCACGTCCTTTTCTCTGTTCACAGCTAGGAAAGGATCTCCACGATGATTACTTCTAGGACTAGATGGGGGCTAGCTGGGTAATCCAGGATCATTTCTTCATCTCAAGGTCGTACCTTAATCACACCTGCAAAGTCTCATTCACCAGGTACCATAATGTACTCATAGATTCCATGCATTGGGAAGTGGGCATCTTCAGGGCAGCGTGCTCTGCCTACCAAAATGGGTTAAGTGAAGTTGTCATAGGTGATCTTAAAGATAACTTCAGACCTGAAGGTCTGTGGCAGAAAACCTTCTGCTTCCCCATGGCCCAGTGGAGCATCCTTCTTCCTCACTCCTGTGCATACAGGAAGATTCGCTCGTTATTTGGAGATCTCCATCTTCAATGAGAATTATAAAGCAGAAAATGGGCTCAAATGGGAGCATGAATGATTTTGTTCATATGTTCTTATTAGAATGTTCCCAACATTTGAGTTGGGAAGACATGTAACAACAGGAGAGAATCAATGGTCTAAGATGTATAAGATTAAAGACAGAAAGAACAGAAGATCCTTCGACATCGTTACAGACCTAGAGATCTTACACGATTGTTACCTCTGTGGGAAAAAAAAATTGAACACAACCAGTTACCAGATCATCGGGAGCAATTCTTGATTAATGTATATATGCTATTTTCCAAGTTTAGAGAGGGATGCCGTAGAAGAATGATTTCTTTGTGGCAGTTCTCAGCTTTTTGCACTTAAAATGTTCAGAACACCAGCATATTGGGTTCTGGGATATTGAAATTGAGCATCACCCAAAAGAATAGTCTTTGGATTTGGGGTTAGTTTTTTATGGTTGTGATAGGAAGAAAGAAAGAAAGAAAGAAGTTGAGTGATATCTTGTTCTTTCTATTTATAATGTAGCCTGAAACATAAAAGTTTCCTTCCTAGAAAACAAACAGATACAGTACTCCACAGTTAGCAATTTCATAACCAGAAGATGGGAACATTTGTTATGTTTTTCTTATCCTGCTCTCTATGGGAACATTTGTTATGTTTTTCTTATCCTGCTCTCTAATTTGATAACTTTTCAGGAATTACTATACTTTAAAACATACTGTTTGGACATTTTCAATGCATTGTTTTCTCTTCAGAGAAAGCTATTCGATAGAAAGCAGAGTGTGGAAAAACTATGAAATCAATAGGAAAATTCTCAAGTCCTAGAATTTTAGAGTTTGAAGGAAGCTCAACCCTCCTGGATCCTCTGTGCTGTCCTCTGCAGATGGCTGTCCAAGTCTGGGTGGGCCTTCACCCACTCCTCACCATGAAAGCTTCTAGCCTCCCTTTCTGATGACCCTCACCTAGACACCCTCTACTTCCTTACTGTGTCTCTCAAGGGTGCCAGAGCAAAGCCCCATGTTCCTGCTGAGACCTGAGCCGAGAAGAGTTGAACAAGACTATCGTATCCCTTATTCTGGACACGATTATGGAAGTCTGTTATCCCATTTGTGTTTGCAGTCACATAACAATACCAACATACAGTGACGTTGCAATCAGCCACCTCCCCAACTACTTCACCACGTGATGCTCTTGTCTTGCTCCATCTGTACCGTAACTGTGCAGCTACTTTATATTTATTGCTTTGGATGTCATCTGTGAAGATGTGAAGATTATGACTCTGTTGCCTCCTGTGCTTTCGTCCCAGGGATTGTCCAGGGATTATGCCTCTGACTTACTTACGGCCGAGCACCTTAGCCTATATGCACCCAGTGGTCAGCCCAGAGCACCTTATCCCTAGGAAAACTGGAGATCCCTGGAATGACTGGAGATTCCTGCTGAAGTGCTTAGGTGAAATCCAGAAACACAGATAATTTTTACTGATATGATTTATAAATTTGTCTTATATTCGTTTTGTTACCTGTGATAGAAAAAAGAGTTGAAAGTGCAGATGTGCATAAAATGACGCAGCCCACCGTAGACTGTTAAAAGGACAGAGCCAGGTTTCCCAGCAGGAAAGAGAGGTTGCCCACTGCATAGCACAGGCCATGGAATCTCCTCTGCCTGTGCAGTGACGCTTACAAGTCCTCTAATTCGTAGCTATCACTTCATTAGAAGTAAGATTTAGATTAATACATGTGGAAACTGAACATATTGACATAATTTCATACTATAGAAGAAACAACTAACACCAGATTTTCCCCGAGAAGGCTTGATTCAGGATAGTAAGGTGAGGATAAGAGACAATTGTTCTCAATTTGGTTGTGTAAATACTTTGTGACAATTCATTTATCTGTGCAGTTGAATTAAGTGATTTGGGACTATAATTAGACCCAAGGTGGCATCTGGCTCACAGCTCCCGAGGCAGCTTCTTCTCATTCCTTCCGAAATACAAAAAGGATGAAAATTCCCCAAGAAAAAGGAAGACCAAGACTGATGTTCAAATGACTGCCAGAATTTTGGTGGAAATTTCACCAACTACAAACCCTATGGAGAGGAATAGAAAAGTATGATCAGAAGCACTCACAGGTTTCGCTGCTTGCAGGCACAAACCTGTCCACCTGAGAAGATGGGCTGAGGTTTTGTTCCTTCCCCAATGTGGGCTTCTTGGACCAGTGTCCTAAAATTTGCATCACTCTGGGAATTTGCTGTCCCTTCTGTGCTGCACAGTGACTGCTTTTCAAGGTGACCTGAGAACCATCTGCGCCCTCCCCCTCCATTACCAATCCACATTTAAGCCATTTATTAGACTCCAGGGGAAAAAATGGAGAGGAAGTCAGAAGACTGCCAGTGGTATCTGGATTCAGAGAAGTTTAGATCCAATTAATAGCACAGAGCAGGTGGAAAGAAACCGAAAAGGAACCGAAAAGCTCATGTTCTTAGCTCAATGACTATCATCTCCGTGTTTTTCAACAAATTTGAGCACCTGACTCAATTTCTGAGCATCTCCACCCAGGCAAGATTTTTCAACCTTCACAGGGTTTAGCTTTGAGTATAAAGAAACAAGCAGAATAAATGTTTTTTTAAAGCAACGCATCCTCTTCCGAACAATATATGTCCTCAACCCCCTGCCTTACCGCACACACAGGAAACACAGGGCTGGCCACTGAAAACGGCTCTTAACAATCTGTCGTCTAGATTTAGGTCTGGGACCAGGGAGTTCTAGTAGCCTCCAGCTGGACAATGAGGAAGAGGAGCAAGAGCAAACTACATGCCCTGTCCATCGACCAACGCGAAGACTGCAGACACAGCACCTAATTTCAGAAACGTGGAGAGAAAGATACAACATGGAATAATCGGGACGTCACCCTGATAAAAAGCAAAAGGAAGAAAATGCTTCTGCAAATGACTTTATAAGAATGAAGGAATGTAGTGAATTTATTTTGTCTTAAATGTGATAGAAAAATGTATGTGCTCCATGAATTAGGAATGGCAAACCTACGAAGAGCCTGTGCCGAGAGCAGTGGAGCTGGGCGAGGTAAGGAGAGTATCGATCGTAAAACTGGAATCATCATTGGGAGCAGAAAAGAACAGAAATGAAGCTGTGGGAAATGGAAACACTGATCTGGACCATCATTTTGAGCACATTTCCCAGAATGCAGAAGAAAAGGACAAAGATTTTTTAAAAAGTGGTGAGAGAAGATAACAGAGAGGGAACACAGAGAAAAGAAAGGTAACCTGGGTATAATTCATATTCTTGAAGAAGAGAGAAGAATAAACTTATCCAAAGCAATAATAAACTTTTTAGTAATGATAACTTTCCTGGATCGAAGACCTAGTCCTTTGGATCCAGGTATCTCAGAAAAAAATGAATAAAATACATCTGCACATAGACAAATGAAGAAAATATTTAAATGTGAAGACAAACAAATGTCCTAAAAATATCCCACATGGGGAAAAGAAAGGTTACCTCTAAAGGAACACAAGTCAGGCCGGCCTCAGTCCCCTCTTCAGCCATTCCAATGCCAGAGGCCGATGGAGGAGTTACTGTCCAGCTCTAGAAGGGGAGAAAGAATATCCCAGTTTTACACCTAAGCAAGGAGCCTTTCATGCATGACCACAGCTAAAGGGACTTCTCAGATATGCAGTTATGGAATGAGGATAATAATACTTGCCTCACACAACCATTGTGGGAATCGTAGAAAGTCATGGATGCGAGATGACTTACTTGCTACCAAGCACTGCATTCAAGTCCCTAAGACCTGAGAAACTGTCATAGATGTTTGCCGAGGTCTGCCACATCACAGGCTCTCTTGCTCATGGTTCTTGAATCTCAGGGGAGGATGCCTGGCTACTATAGTGTGCCGTTTGTTTCTTTGGGCTTTCTGAGCCTCCACTTTGTCTTCTGTAAAATGAGTCACCAGGGTTATAATGTCATGTGGCTCTACCTTTCCATGCCATTTAGAGTGCTTTATATCAATAGGCAAGGCATTGTATTAGTAGGTGGCTATACTTAATATTCATTTATGTCCTGTGCTAGGTTTTACTTTAGACACACAACCTTACTTTAGGCAGACATGCTGGTTGCAAATAAATAGCACTTTGACTTTGTGTGGCTGGGCAGATTTTTAAATGCAAATAAAGAAACAGGTTCTGGGTGAATCTACAGTGCTTTAGCAATTATAAGTAAGGCTGGATAAAGTTTTGAAGTGCGCCAACCCACAATACCATAATATGGGTGGTGGTACAGGGATACGGCTATAATGGGGTTAAAGAGAAGCTCAGTAAGGTTTGTTAATGGACTCTCTACGTGGGCTGTGTAGGAACTTAAGGCACATTAATAATAAAAGCCAGGCTTTAAAATCTGACCTTGTAGTTGAAAGAATGCACTTGTATCATTACCAATTAATGTGTTAGGTAACATGGCTCGTGCTTGGAAAGCAACAAGGAGTGGTATCTAAACGATATTCACACATCTTGATTAGTGCCATTAATAGTTCTTCCGCCGTCTCACGAAGGCAATGGCGATACATTGCAAGCACCTTGTTAGGAGCCAACACAGAAAGTAAGGTTTGAAGCCAAGCCCTTAAAAGTGGTTGTAAGTTATGGAGCCTACATGACCAGAATGCTTCTCTAGGGCCTCTTCTTAGCTTCAGGACTTTTGAAAGCAATCAGCAAGAGGCCTGGGCCTGAACGTAATGGAGACTCATAGCCAGTCTTACCAGAGCTAGTGGAATCAGGAGGCAAAAATGGAGAAATATGCAAACCAAGTTTCTTCTTACAGGGCGCCCCCATTTAATTGTCCAGGGATTTCAAAACTGTAGATGGAAAAAATGTAAATGTTCCATTTCTGGATTCAGGAACCGCTACTGAACAGTGGAAGGAATTTTGAAAACCAGGTTCTGAAAGTTACTGAAAGTGGAGCCCCACTAAAAAGCCTTATTATTGAAAAATGGTGCTGTACTATTCTTATTGTGTGGGACAGCCAGACTGGTATAATTTAGCTCCCATCCTGTAACGGGGAGATATTAATTCTCTTACCATCTCTGGAAAACATTGTCTATATTTAAAATAAACTTTATTGTTGGATTTGCATCTCACTCTAAAAGAAATATATCCCCTAAGTGGGATTGGATGGGGAACTGGCAAATTACAAAATAGAATGAAGAAAAAAAAATGATATGCTTCCATCCAGGCTTTTTCTTCCATACAAGCTACATAAATATAAATATCTCATATTTAACATATGCATTTTTACATGCAAGTGGATTTTTTTCACTTTCTTAAGTCATTAAACATTTACAAAAGCGTAGTGAACACAAAGTCACCTACTTTATAGATACGCCATAACTCATTTAACCTATACCTTATTGTTGGACATTTAAGTTATTTACAGTTTTTCACTATTGAAAATAATCCTATGTTAAATACATTTGTTCATAGATCTGTGTTTACATCTCTAATTATTTTATTAAAATAGATTCCTAGAGGCATGATCACTAGGCCGAAGGGCAAATCCATTCTTAAGACTCTTAATACAGATTTTAATTTTTTTCTAGAAAGGTCAAACCAATTTATACTCTACCAGTTGCATATAAAGGTGTCTAACTTTGAAAACGATTTCATTTTAGCCTTTAATATGTCAATTTTTTTTATTAGAAGTGATGAATGTTTCCACATTTATTAACCTTCTGTGTTTTCTAGTAATTATGTTTATACTCCTTTGGACACTAGAATCTTAATAATAACTGTCTCTTGGAGTCAATTAAGTCTATGTGCATTATTTAACTTAGGGCTTTACAGAAGATTTAGATCTTATCCCATACCATAGAATGAAAACTGTACACTTAAATATTAATAGGTAAATAACTAATAATAAATAATACAATAGAGTGTGGCAAGTTCAACTTAAAATCTGAATGCCCCTATCCTGTAGGCCAATGTTATGCTGTTTAACCATTTCAAGCCCACATATTCTTGAGCCACATATTTAATGCCAACTGAATACATCTCAAGAATTAACACATTTTGTGGACTCATATTAAGAACAAAAAAGGAGTGATTATAACTAAGGATCTGTGATGATTTGAGGCTTTACGAACCCCTGAAAAGTATGTTCTTAGAGTTAATCCATTCCTGTGGGTGTGGCCCTGTTGTAGGCGGGACCTTTTGATTAGGTTACTGCAGTTGAGACATGACCCAGGGTGGGTCTTAATCCTTTTACTTATGAAGGAATTCTTTATAAGAGAATGTAATTCAGACAGAGAGAGAAGGCCATGGAAGCCAGAAGCTGAAAACAACGAAACCCAGAAGAGAAGGAAGTGCCCAGCAGACACCGCCATGTGCCTTGCCATGTGACAGAGGAGTCCAGGATCGCCAGCAGCCAGTCTTAGGGGAGAAAGCGTCGCCCGATGGTGCCTTGATTTGGACTTTCTCACAGCGTCTGAACTGCAAGCTTGCAAGCTAATAATCCCCATTGTAAAAGCCACCCCATTTTTGGCATATTGCTTTCTGGAGCCTAGCAGACCAAAGCAGGATCTCTAACAATACCACGCGAGGTATCATTAGTTTTTAAAAACAGTCTATTAGTTTATTAACTTCACCCCCACCCCTCCCCAACCATCACGTCTCATTGCTTTGTCATACCACTTTCTTTTTCAAGCAGTATAACTACATTCCTTTTTAGGTAGCTCCTTTCCTCTCTTCTAGTTCGAGCATCCTTAGACACTTATAATTTTTTAAAAGAAATACTTTTTGAGTGTGAAAAAGAATCCCCCAATCAAAAGTATGGGATTTTGATCCTTTTTACAAGAGATGAATAGTTTCATTCATGAAATCAAAATACAGTATTTTTAAGCTGTCTTCATATTTTCATTTATAGGACTGGGTCCAGTAATCTGCTTTGCAGTTGAGCAAAAATTAATTACTTTTGCATGGACATGCAGAGTTAAGTTCTAAGGTAGATACTATAGCAATAGTATATTCTATACCACAATGTGAATTTTTTTTAAGAGAATATGACAAGAATTTGCTGTTGGAAACACCTTCCTTCAACAAAATAAGTAGAGACCAAATGTGGAAAGTAATTTCAGAGAGTAGCCCAACTTTCCACTCATGGAGTTGAGTTTTTCCTAAATACTTTTAGAATTTAACTGAAAATGTGCTTGGAAGGCCTTATCTTTATTTAACTTTAACTGGTCTGTTATTTTCATATTTATTTGCCTCACTTAAAAAAAAAAATGCCTTTGTCCTGGTAGCTTTCTCTTTCGAGACACACCATCTGCTATTTGAGTTCTGTTCCTAAGGTTACAAGACTTAGCAGTAGGAAACAACTTAGAGTTGTTTCTTTTTCCTCTTCTCCTTCTGTGTATAATTATATTTAAATCTTGCCATACCATATATCACCTTGGCATTTAAAAAAATAGTGTATACTACCTTTTTTTTCATTAAGTGACAGAAATAAGTCAATTCAGCATACTATTCTATTTAATCATTGACCAGAAGAAATCTACACCTTCCTGTTTTTATTCTAGCTCAAATAACTGACGAATGAGCTTCCAAACGTTTCCAGTTTTGTTATGTCTCTTAGGTCTGCTAAGCAGGGCAGGAAATTTTCAGGAGCAATGCCATAGATACAATCATGGATATTGGGCTGTCTCCCTGAATCCCTATACAAAGTCTTTTCCATTTAAATATGTATGAACACTTAGAAATGTGGACCAAATAGTCAATTTTTTTCTTAAATTGTTTATTTATCCAGTTAATCACATTTAAGTGTTTAAAAATCCTGCCAGGTTATGAGTGGGTGTGTCTGTGTATGCACATAAGTGTGTGTACATCCGTATGTTTTCCACTTGTACTTCACCTGCATGATTGCCATCAGTGAGCAGGTCTTCATCTTCAGTGGAGTTTCTTTTGGGGTCACCTAACAGATGTTCTGGGTTCTTGTTATCCTGGGACCAACAGCACTGGCATGAAAAATCTGAGGCCCTGGCTCAGAATCTGCATTTTGCACCAGATCTGCAGACTGCATGCTAAAGTTTGAGAAGCTCTGCACGAGGGCCCATCATCCTTCTGTGTAAGGACACATGTTAAGATAGAGCATCCCTTAGTCTGGGTATGATGCTGATAATAGAAATGGTACCTCAGGCTACAAATACCTTCACCTGAACCTTAGGAAACACTTTCCACTTTGTGCTATCACAACATTTTCATGGTGTCTGCAACGTAACCGCTGAGCGTATTAATTTTAAACAGCTTTTAGTTATCTTATTAAAACTACAATTGGCCCTAGAAAGTTGGAGGTTATGCCTCCAGGAATAATGGCTAAAATCTTTGTTAAATTTTCGGCTTAAATTTTTTAAAATCTATTTAATCAGGGGATCTCCATAAGCATCCAAAACTAGTATTGATTGACGATGTATCCAGGTAACATCCAAACTACTTGGTTGCTAAAAAAATCAGCTCACTGAGGGAATACCTTTGGAAGAATATAAATACAAGGGATTAATTTGGGGGTGGATAAGAGCCTTGCATTGTGTTTGGGAATAGAAGGCTCTTGCTGAACCAGCTTAGAGAGAATTGCCCTCAGAGCATTTCATCTCTTGCTCTGTTTCGGGAAGTTCAAGTGTGGCATATCCTCGATGGCCCTGCTGGCATGAAACATTGATTGATTTGATTTCTCAATAGAGCAACTGAAGACACATCGGCATTATATAACATAGATGTCTATTCACCATGCCACTACTACACCCCCCCACACACAACCACATTATGAGAAGGGAAATAACGGTTTCGAGAAGTCCAGATGCTTCCACAGCCTGGCTTGATATTCATTCCAATTTGATGGTGAAGGTTGCAGGTGAAGCCGTTTCTTCCTGAATTTAGATGGCTTTTCCCCTTGTAATTCACGGGAACTGATCAAGCTTCACAGTGTGACTCCAGGCAGACTCTTTATTTCTGTTGTTTTCCTCAATCTTGCTGGCTAAATAATGTAGCAAACCTAATAAATTCAAATAAAACTTCTGATTGGTTTGGCAGCAGTTTAACAATCTAGAATAATTTACTGATCTCAGAGACTTCCTGTGAGTCCATAATGTTTAGGCTAGAAATAATAAAAGGCACTCAATTGATTAAGCTGTTTGTAGATGTCTAGGAATTAGCATATTGTATAATTGCAAATATTTTATAATTACCAAGTGGGGCTGATAAAAGGGTTCAGCGCTATTGACTCCTGGACTGATAACCTTGATGGGAGGAGAATCTCAATGAAAGGTAAATTCTCTGTGTGGGCTGAATACAGAGTGAGCCTGGGACCTTGGAAGGCCGGGCTCCTTCACGTTGCTCCATAGGACGTGTGCCCAGGCGTCCCCGGAGCCCGCTGTCAGAGCTTCATTTCTGAACGACTCTGTCCTAGGAAGGGGCTCCTGAGGAGACGCTCGGCCATCGGAGAGGGTACCTTTTCCCTCGAGCTCCTCCTGAGCCCCGAGATCTTCACAGCTCCAAACACGGAAGCCAAGTGCAGAAGAGGGCTGACTGGTCACCTCAACAGCCAGAGAGAATTCTGTTTTGTTTTGTTTGTTTTTAAATAATCCCCCAGACTTTTCTAGGATTTTTTGGTTTCTTTCAACATTTTTTTTTTGGTAGTAATATATCTACAACTCAAAATCTCCCATTTTACCCACTTTCAGGTGTACAATTCAGTGGTTTTTATTCCAGTCACGGCATTGGGCCACCGTCAACTCCATTACTCCTTTTTCATCGCTTCCAACAGAAACTCTGCAGCCATTAACCAATAACTCTTCTGGAAGACTTCAATTTATTATTGTCACTAATATTTTATTCTCCCTGCACCTTAAAAGCTCCAGTGGTACCTAAAGGCAGTGAATGAAAAGTACAATCACTTGCTCCTCATCCCAGTTACACTTTTCAGAGGCAAACACTTGAAAGCTTCTGTTTTTCATTCTTTTAGTAGTAACCATTATAAGTCTAAATAATATGTTTTTACCTCCATTTCTTGTTTTAGAACCTTAGGCAGCAAGTGAATGTTCTACTCTCCTCTTCCCAAACCTCTTCTTGAATTTTGTGTATTTTTAAAAATAATTTTCAGTTCTTCTTTTGCTTACCTTTAAATTTTTAAATAACATCTTTTATTCCCTGATATGTCAACTTCAGATAGTTTATTGATTCTCTGCTATGCGAGACAAAAAGGAAATTAATGCGCATAGTGTCAAATTTTATACTGCTTACATTTTAGTCTGTAACTATAATTAAGTCTTCTGTTCTTTGTCTATGTATTAATTTTAGAAACCAGAAATCAATAAAATTTACAAAAAAAAACAAACACAAGTTTGCTGATATAAGTTATCATAGGACCATCTAGAAAAATACTACAATCCTCTGTCAGCAGCATTAGCCCTTTGAAGAAAAATACGCCAAGTGTTTTGGTGTCACAGAAGAAAATGCCCCAGACAACGTGAAACAGGCAAGGATGCCTTTATTCAAAGTTATGTGCAATGGGGAAGACAGAGAGACCAGGGTTTATTGTGAAGGTGGGGGAAGGGCAGAGAGAGAGGAGGAGGAGGAGGAGGAAGCGGAAGAGGAGGCAGCCACTATCACAATAGGGGAGACAGAGAGACCGGAAGGCTGTGTAAGCACAGGGCAGGGCGCTTGCAGGCCTGGGGGAGCTGGGAAAGTCCTGGGGAGGCCAAGCAGCAGGTGGGTCTATTACCTGGCGTTCTCTCCTGAGTTCACGGAGGAGGCCAGGTTTGCTGGTTTCCAGGGTCATGGGGCTCAGGTAACATTATCGAAGGTTAAATGGATTCATTTTCCTTACGTATTAAAATTGCTGCAAATTATGGCATATTTTAGTGTTCTACATATTTTGATCATTGTCTTTAATCTACAACTATTGGTTTCCCTAGGGTTTAGAAAAGAAAGATAAGCCTTTTGGCCAAACTACAAATATATTACAGATATGAATCTGTTGAAAGCAATTCTTGCCATTCTTCTTCCCGTGTGAATTTTTACTACTGGTTCTCATTTGAACTGATTAATTTCTAAGCCTCTATACTGCTGATATGCTGGGATTTCATTCCATTAATCCCTCAATTCCACGGTTCATTTTTTAACAACTTTATTGAGATATAATTCATATATCCTAAAATCCACCCATTTGAGCTGTACATTCAGTGCTTTAATATACGTACATAACTGTGCAACCTTCACTATAATCTGACATTCTCATCACCCCAAAAAGAAACCCCAGGCTCATTAGCAGTCGCTACCCATACCCCACCACCTCCAGCCCTCAGCAGCTTCTAATCTATCTTCTGTCCCTATAGATTTGCCCATTAGGGATATTTCATATACATGGAATCACACAATATCTGATGTTTTGTGACTGGCTTCTTTCACTTTGCGCAATGTTTTCAAGGTTCATCCATGTTGCAGCGTGTATCACTACTTCATTTCTTTTTATTGCCAAAGAACATTCCATTGTATGGCCGTCCACTTATTGTTTGTCCATTCGTCAGTTGATGGACATTTGGATGTATTCCATTTTTTTGGCCATTATGAATAATGTTGCTTTGAATAAGCCTATACCAGTTTTTGTGTGGACATATTTTTAAGTTTCCCTTGGGTATATACCTAGGAATAGAATTGCTAGGTCAAATGGTAGTTCTGTATTTAACATGTGGAGGAATCAAACTGTTTTCCAAAGTGTCTGCACTATTTTACATTCCCATCAGCCATGCATGGTTGCAGTTTCTTCACATCCTCACCAACACTTGTTTCTGTCTGTCTTTTTGGTTTTAGCAATCTTAGTGTGATGGGGTATCTCACTGTGGTTTTGATTTGCATTTCCCTAATGACGAAGGATGTTGAGCATCTTTTCATGTGCTTATTGGCCATTTGTATAGTTCCCTTAGAGAAATGCATATGCATATCATTTGCCCATTTAAAATGGGTTTTTTGTCTTTTTATTATTGAATTGTGAGAGCTCTACATATTCTGGATATATTCCCTTATCAGATATATGATTTACAAATATTTTCTCCCATTGTGGGGGTTGTCTTTGCACGTTACTGATGGTATCCTTTGAAACAAAAATTGTTTAAATTTTAAGAAACTCTAATTTACATATTGTGTCTTTTGTCACTTGTGCTTTTGGTGTTGTATTTAAGAAGCCATTGCCTAACCCAAGTCATTAATATTGATTCATCTGCTTGCATCTAAGAATGTTAATAGTTTTAGGTCTTATATTTATGTCTAAAATCCATTTTGAGATCATTTTTGTTTATGGGGTGAGGTAGAGGTGCAACTTCATTCTTTTGCATGTGGATATCCTGTTGTCCCAGCATACTTTGTTGAAAAGACTGTTTTTCCCCATTGAATTGTCTTGGCATCCTTGCTGAAAACCAGTTGAACATCACTGTAAATGTCATTTCTGGATCTCAATTCTATTTTATTGATTTATATGTCTACCTTTATCCCAGAACCACAGTGTCTTGATTATTGAAGTTTTGCAGTAAGTTTTGAAAATGGAAAATGTTTCTTCCAACTTTGTTCTTTTTCAAGAGCGTTGTAGCTATTCTGGTCCCCCACATTTCCATGTTAGAATCAGCTTGTCAATTTCTGCAAAGGAGCCAGCTGAAATTTTAATAAGCATTGTGTAAAATCTGCAGATTAATTTGACATGCAATGCCATTTAAACAACACAAAATCTTCTGATGAATGATTGTGAGATGTCTATTTATTTAGTTAGTTCTTCTTTAATTCCATTCAACAAAGTTTTGTAGCTTGTGGTATCCATGTATTGCACCTTTTATTACATTTATTCTTAAAATTTTTATTCTTTCTATGCTACTGCAAATGAAATTGTTTTCTTAATTTCATTTTTGGCTTGTTCATTGCTAGGGTACACAATTACAATTGATTTTTGTATATTGATCTTATATCTTGAAACCTTGCCGAACTTGTTTATTAGTTCTAATCGTTTTTTAGTGGATTCCTTAGGATTTTCTATATTTGTGATCATGTCATCAGTGAATAGAGATAGATTTATTATTTTCTTTCCAATCTGAGCCCATTTTATTCCTTTTTATTGCCTAATTTCCCTGCTAGAACTTCCAGAACAACATTGAATAGGAATGGTACGAGAAGACATCATTAACTTGTTCCTGATATTAAGGGAAAGCATCCATTCTTTCGCCATTGAGTCTGATGTTAGCTGTGGGTTTTTCATTGATGTCTTTTAGGTTGAGGAAGTTCCAGTCTATCACTAATTTCTTGAGAGATTTTTTTTTTTTATCATGAAGGGTGTTATATTTTGTCAAATGCCTTTCCTATGTCTATGGATATGATCATGTGGTTCTTGTTCTTTATTCTAATAGTATGGTATATTATATAATTGTTTTTCACATGTTAAACCATCTTGCTTTGGATAAATCCCACTTGGTCATGATGTATAATCCTTTTTATATGTTGCTGGATTCACCTGCTAGCATTTTGATAGGAATTTTGCATCTATATTCATGAGGGATATTGGTCTGTTGTTTTCTTTTCTTGTGACATCTTTATCTAGTTTGGTATCAAAGTAAACCTAGCTTCATAGAATGAATTGGGAAATGTTTCCTCCCTCTTTATTTTTTGGAAGAGTTTGTAAAGGATTCATATCAGTTCTCTTTGAATTGCTTGGTAGAGTTCATGAGTGAAGCCATCTGGGCCTGGGCCTTGCTGGAATATTTTTAGTTACTAATTCTATCTACTAGCTATATGTTGCTTATTCTGGAGAAAAGAATCAAGACTATGCAACTCCATCCAAAATCAATTTCTCCCCATCAGAATCTTTGCATAGAGATTTTCCCCTTAGATGGGTCCTCAGTTATGTTTCTTGCATTGGAACCTCAAAATTCCAACAGCTTCACTGAACACTTCCTGGACAGGGGAAGGAGTCAGCCCCATGGGCTCCACAACATGCAAGCATGAGGGAACTTAAAGAGCAAGGCTTCAGAACGGGGTCTCATTTCATGGCAGTGTGAAGAGCCAGTGCCCTCTCTTCTTAGGCAGCTGTACTTTAGAACCAACACAGTTAGGCAGCTATTCTTCCAGTAACCTCTCGGCCATCTGCTTGTTATTTAAAGTGTTGTTGTGAGGAGAGTATGACTTGATGGTAGAAGAAAGTGAGCCTGAAGGTAAACAATGAGTTTTCTATTTTTGTTCAGGAATTTTGGTGAATGTAGGTGTCTTGGCTTCTTAGGGCAGCTGTCACAAAGTATCTCACACTGGATGGCTTTAACAACAGAAATGGATTGTATCACAGTTCTTGAGGCCAGAGGTCCAAAATCTGTAGAGTGGAATCCTTCCTTGCCTCTTCCTAGCTTCTGGTCATTTGATGGTGATCCTTGGGCTTCAGCTCTGCCTCAGTCATCACATGGTGTTCTCTCTGTCTTCCTAGGTGTGCTCAGTTTCTCCCTTCTTATAATGACCAGTCATATTGGATGAGAGCCACTCTTACCCAATTTGTCCTCATCTTAACGAGTAATATCTTCAAAGACCCTATTTCCAAAGGAGGTCTCATTCAAAGAACCAGGGATTAGGACTCAAATGCATCTTTTGGGGAGATACAATTCAATCCATAATAACGGGTAAGAAGAAAAAAAATCTATTTTTCAATACTCATTAAGGCCACAACTATGTAATCAAAAGATTGGGAATGGTCTACCGTGGATTCTAGTCCAGATTAAAACAGAACTCTCTCGATGGAAATTTTCAGCAGAAAAAACAGATGATGATTGGAAGGTAAATGCCAAGGACATTGGCAGAGAAGGGGGCTCCTCGGGAGTTTTCAGTGTCTGAATATTTAGACAGATGTTGAATCCTAAATCTTCACTTTCAGAAGTTTCAGAGCCAAGCCAAGCTTTTTGTAGCAAAATATGCACACCGGAATTGGGGATTTCTGGGTGCATGTTTGGTAGGCAGAACAGGCAGAGCACATGTGTTCATCCATTCTGAACTCATTAACAAAGCAGAAACATTAGTAAAATACGTCTTCTGCTGGTTTCTGGAATGGAAGAGGGAACAATTAAGTTGTAACGCACTCTGGGGTGTGCATTATGACCTAACGATGCTGAGCCCTGGCAGTTTTGACAGAGTGCTGTGAGCTGACAAGTCACGCCATCGCAGATTGTAACGTGCACCTGGGGTGATGCTCTTTCCTAAGGAAACTCACTCAGGAAAGGGAAACACAGTTGCTCTAAGTCGCCATGCTGGGTTTCAGTTTCCTGAGGCAGATTGGGTCAAACTGTTTATGAATTGATGGGGTCAAAAGCAGCACAGTTGAAATGGAATGAGCCAGGGGCCACGGATCCAGAGACCTGCCTCTGCATACCAGCTCTGCCAATTTACAGGCGGCACATGAAGTTCAAACACTCCACTCCTCAGTTTCCTCTCTTTTAAAGGAAGGCCGGTGATGCTCCTAGCTGGTTTTATGGCATGTTTGGGAAATCAAATGAGATCATGTGTTTTAAAAGCCTTAATATGTGATGAGGTGCTTAAGACATATATAATAGGCCTTAATAAACGCCAGCTAACCTTAAGAGAACTTATAACCATGAAATATCACATGATGAAGGTTTGATTTCTAAGGAAGAAGTTGATCCATAGAAACGTTGGGATCAAGTTCTCTTTTCAAGGTGACCTTGGCGTTGGTGTTCAGTGCCTGTGGGCTGATGAATGCCTCATAGGTGACACCAAACCTACCTTTTTGGCCACTGAAATAGACACTCGGGAGCCACACAGCCGTTTTGGGAGTGGGAGTAGGCTACTGAATTGCTGTTTTCCCTTCATCCTCAAAGATGAAGAGTGTGGTCAGCGTTAGATCTCCATTTCAACTCTGCTGTCAGTTTTTGTTTGTTTGTTTGTTTGCTTGTTTTCTGCTTATCTGAATGTGTTTTTCACTGTAAGGGCATTATCTCTTTTCATTAACACTTTTAGCCTAACAAAATGGGAGTGTGATCCTGTTGCTTTTAAATGATTTTAATCAGTGTTTGTATAACACTGTCTACACTATGTAAATCTCTCCATTTCCATTGGGATGCTTGTTTCCATCTTTTCAGCCTTGCAAATACCACTCAGCAGCATTAACATTTATGAAAAAGAAATAATAATGTCTAATGGTCATATGCACATGATGTTAGCACAATAAGTAAAAGATTACTATTATATTTCCAAATTCCTGCAAAATAGCTGCACATAAACAAAATTAAATGTGTTGCCCATTGTTTGCCATTGGAATTTCCGTGGAACAAGTAAAACAGATGTCTTGTGAAAGGGTGAGAATCTTTCTTCATAGAGACCATGGCTTTGTCAACTTTGGGATAAATGAAGCAACATTATTTCGTTGTTGTTTCTCCAAAGGTCAGTTGACTTTCCCTGACACATGAGCAAAGAATGCAGCCCTGCTTCTACCCAGCTATTTTGCAATTTCACCAACTAGGACAACAGGCTGAGAAAATGTTAATGGATCAATGCAACTTTATTGCCAGCGCTAAAAGCACAGCAAAACAAAACAAAATTTCAAAAGACTAGCAAACAAAAATAACCCCAACCCTCACTCATCAGCAGCGCCTCCATGGAATATTTTTCTTGCATCTGTCTACACTGACTCTCCTCAGGGAGCAAGAGGGTTAAAAAAGAAGCGCTGCATGGACACATGAAGCATAACTTTGAGGGGCAGAGGAAACGTCAAGCGAGGAAGCTGCCCGGTTCTGTGGGGTTTGGTGGGGGAACCTCTGTGGGGTTTGGTGGGGGAACCTCGCAGACCAGGGAGGTGTGAAAGGCCCAGAAGGAGCCATAAGACCTGGAGAAGGAGAGAAGAGGCTGCGTGTCTGTTGATTGTTTTGCTTATATTTTCCCGGTCAGAGAAGCACTGCAGATAAGGAATCAGAAGCACTTATTAGCTATGTTTGCCTGAAGCAGAGGGGGTTTGAGGCAAACACACAAAAAAGATCAGAGAGAGATGGTGGAGCAAAATTAATTTCTTATTTTTAAAAACATGGTTCTCTGTGAAAGCAGAAGGCAAGGTGACTTTGGAAAACAAATGTGAAATAGCATGGCTGTGGCTTCCTAGGACTCTGCAATACATTAGAGGGGAGCTAAGGTAGGATAGCAAGAATTTTAATACAAAGGAAAGCTGGGTAAGTGTCAGGGAGGTTGAGAAGAATGAAAAGGACCTGAGGGCTTTGGGGGTCCGTAGAGGGGAGGATGGGGTGAGGTCAGGGAGCAGGACGGTTACAGGGGCGCATTCAGGGAAGGGGCAGTCAAACCTCAGGATGGACGTGGCCAAAGTGAGGCTATCCTGGCGGACGGGCATGACCCTGGAGTTGCACAATGAAATGAGAAGCCGGGAAGGTTCCAGCAGTGAGGCTGAAATGTCAAGTGGAGACACCCAAGGCACGGTGACAGCGCTCCACGCCAGTCAGGTCACTGTGACAGGAACTCAGAGCCGGCCAGCTGCAAGGGGGACACGTGACAGGAGGGGAGACAGACATCCGGGGCTTTCTAGACTCAGGCGGATAACAATACTAAAACAGTTTCAAAGATGGGCACGCAAAAGAGCTCTTCAGTTACTAAGACTGGAATAGACAACTACAGAGCTGGATTGTCTGGTCGAATCATCATTTTGATTGTGCTGTGGGTCAGGGGCCAGTTGGCAGCAGCCGCAGAGGAGATTAAGGATGGGCTGAGGGAATCTGTTGAACACACTTTCTTGGCAGTGGAAAAATGTCTCAACTCTGATGATTTGTTTTTCTAGGCCACATCAAAATATCCTTATCAAAATGTCCCCATATCAAAATCATGGTATTAAGATGGCAGGGACCCCAGCCTGGGCCCATGGCAAAAATCTGTCATTCTAGCTGAGCTAATGGTTTATGGCAAAAATGGGAGCAATGCTGCCTTCATCTTGGATTCCATTGTGCCTCATCCACGAGGCTACAGTTGGTACACAAACCAAAGGCTTCCGTTCTAAGCCCCCCATGCTACAGTTGTGGGGAAATAGCCTAGCATCCCGGTAGAACCTGGGAGAAGGAGCATTTTGGATAGGCTTTGACGAAGGAAACTTTAACAATAGAAAAATAAGCAAAAATTAGAAATCACATATTATCATTTCTTAGAGTGTAATTTGTGTTTTAACATAATATAAGAATGTACAAAGAACATAGTAACAGTTTCTACTATAATTTTTAAAATTTTTCTAAAACAATGTTAAACTAAAATAAAAGGGAAAATAAAAGTTTGAGAATTATTTCCTCTGACTATGACAAAAGTTTAACACTTGTGATGGTTGATTTCATGGGTTACGTTGGCTAGGTTATGGTGCCCAGTTGTTTAGTCAAGCACTGGCTGCTTGTTACTGTGAGGGTATTTCATAGATGGGATTTGAATCTACAATCAGTGATTGCATCTATAGTTGACAGCATCTACAATCAGCAAAGGATATTGCTCTCAGAAATGTAGGCACTCTCTTCATCCAGTCAGTTGAAGTCTTAAAAGCCAGAACTGAAGATTTCAGAAGGTAGAAGAAAAATTTCGGTCTCAGCTTCACTGGCTTTCACTGGAATTTCAAGCCAGCCAGCCCCTCCTGGGGAATTTGGACCGAGGGCTTCAGCTTCACCTTCATGGGAGTTTCCTGCCTGAGGCCTGCCCTACAGATTCAGA
>JAQZBX010011479.1:0-30940 GCA_029593785.1 Cabassous unicinctus
GGGGGGGTCCAGTTGCCTGTTATTGACTAACCAGTCCAGCGCCCAATGAGGCATATTTCTTAAAGACCTTAAAAAATGGCCTTTGTAAAAGTATAAACAGGGTGAAATTAGGCTCCAAGTCTTGAAGTGCTTAGCTCTCCCCTGCAAGTCGGGTATCCTTGATCCCTCCTTAACCAGCCACGGACCTTGTCACGTTTTTGTTCTTGACGAGAGCTAAGCACCTCTGTTGATGGCCGCCACAAATGACTTGTCCAAAGGGTTAAAAGGCACCTGATTCAATGGGAGAAAATATTCGACAATCACATATTTAACGGGTTTAACGTCTATGATATACAAAGAGATCATACTAAACAATAAAAAGACAAATGACCCAATAAAAAATGGGCAAAGGATTTGAAAAGATCATTCTCCAAAGAAGAAATACAAATGGTGAAGCTACACATGAAAAAATGTTCAACATCACTAATGATTAGGGAACTGCAACTACAATGGATATCATTTCACACCTATTAGAGTGGCTGCTCTTACAAACCCAGAAAACTGTAAATGTTGAAGTGGAATTGGAGAGATAGGAATGTTTTTTCACTCTTATTGGAAATGTAAAATGGTACAGCCACTGAGGGGGACTGTTTGGCCTTTCCTAAGGAAATTGATAATACACTTACTATGTGACCTGGCAATACCATTACTATGTATATGCCCCAATGAACTGAGAGCAAAGACATGAATAGATACCTGCAAATTGGTGTTCAATCATTCATGATTGCCAAAATTTGGAAATAACCCATTTGTTCATCAACTGATGAATGGATAAATAAATTTTTGTGTATACTCACAATAGAATATTATGCAGCAGTAAGAATAAATTAAGTCATGAAGCATAACAACAGAGATGAACTTGGAGGACATTGTGTTGAGTAAACAAGCCAGATGCAAAGGACACATATGGTATGATTTTGCTATTATGAACCAAATATATTGTGTAAAAAATGATTTTTCTATTATAAACTAAATATATTATGTAAACAAATGGAATTCAGTATTAAAATATAGGTCACCAGAAAATAGAAGGAGAGTAGAGAATTCAAAGGTGAGGGTGAATCTGTGCAGAATTGGTAAAAAGGTTGTTTTCAATCTTTGTAAATGAATAGAAATGGTGAAAATTTATCATGGTGTTTGTAACTAGGAGTGCTATTATATGGCTATGACAATGGTTGAAAAGGAAAGTCTTAGGTCATGTTTATTACTAGAAGGAAAGCTAAAAACTGTAACATGGGACTATTTAAGATAGTGAAATCTCATGCAATTCATAAATATAGATGATAGTGCATATATGATTGATTTTACAAAATATAAATACAAATATACTAGAGAGAAGGAATATAGTCTTTCAGCAATAACATTACAAACAGACCACTGCCCAATGATGTTCATGGTGCCATTATTCATGATTCCCAAAAGATGGAAACTCCCCAGGTGTCCATCAACTGATGAATGGATAAAAAAATGTCATGTATACACGTGGTGGAATATTTTGTAACTATATGAAGAAATGAAGTCCTGAGTATATAACAACATGAAAGAACCTAGAAGAACTTATGTTGGGTGAAGCAAGCCAGACACAGAGAGACACATATCTTTATGATTTTGCTATTAAGAACTAAATATATTGTGTAAACTCATGGAGTTAATAATTAGAAAATAGGTCATGATAAAATACAATGACAGTAGAAAATGGAAAGCTGAGGGTGAATCTGTGCAGAATTGTCAAAAATTTGTTTGTAATTCTTTGGAAATGAATAGAAATAGTGAAAGCACATCATAGTATTTGTAACTAGCAGGGCTATTAGATGGTGTATTAGTCAGCCAAAGGGGTGCTGATGCAAAATACCAAAATTGGTTGGTTTTTATAAAAAGTATTTACTTGGGTTAGAAGCTTACAGTCACAAGGCCTTAAAGAGTCCAACTCAAGGAACCATAAGAGGTTCTTTCTCACCCAGAGTCTGTTGACACATGTTAAGGCAAGATGGTTGCCAACAACTGCAAGTGTTCAGGCTTCCTCTTTCTCTTAAGGCTTTGTGATCCCAGCTTTTCTGTGTGCTTACTGCCAAGGCTCCAGAATCAAAATGCTAAATTTCTCCTCTTCCATGACATTTTCTCTGAGTCTCCATCCACAAAGGGGGTGGGGACTCAATGTCCTACTGATGTGGCCAATCAAAGCCTTAATCATTATTTAATAAATTAAAAGTGACACCTCTGAATCCAATCTAATCCAGTATGCCCAGATGAACAGACCAGTTCACAAATGTAATCCAATACCTATTTTTGGAATTCATAAGCAACATCAAACTACTACACTTCAACCTTTAAATTCCAAAAAGACATTAATATATTAAAAAAACTTAAATCAGAACAATGCTAAATACAATGCTAAATAAAGAAATACAGTTTGTCTTAAGGCAAAGTCCCATCTGACTGCAGACATCCGAAACATACAAAAACATTTATCTGCTTCCAATACACAAATGGACAGAAAAAGGATGAACATTTTCAATTTTATAAAGAGATATTGGGAGAGAAACATGAGTCATGGGTTCCCTACAGTTCCATAAATCTATAGGGCATACTTCATTAGATGTCAAAGTCTGAGAGCCATTCTTAAGATAATGGTATCTACTCCTTGGGACCACATGGGGAACCACATTTTCCACAGGCTTGCCCAATGACCATTTTCTTGTTTCCACACATTAAGCATTTGGGTGGCCTCCAAGCTCGAGTCCTCACCCTCAAATGCATTGGGGAGATGGCCACACTTTACCCAATCTTTGGGTTACAGTTTTAACCCTCATAGTAAAGTGAAGTGAAGGCAACATCCTCTCTAATCTTTGGCATATGGCCCCACACTCTCAGAGCAATGACTTGGTGACCTGGCCTTCCCTAATTCATGGGGGACTGGCTCACCTTTCTCAGAACTATGTGGTATTAACCTAAAATTCCCTAATTCCCAGGTAATGTACTCTACCATCTCTGTACTCTGGGGAGGTAAAACTCTCCCTGAGCATTTTGTGGGAACATCCACCTTCTTTAACTGTCGTGGTAAATCACCCTTTCTGTACTCATGACTGTGGTTCCTCTTTTGGCCCAATGAAATATCTTAACTCCAGATCTCAGTTTCCATGGTTTTCCTCTTGAAGTTATTTCTCCTCCAATCTCTCCCTTCCATGTCCCATTTAGTTCAAGCTGACAGTGGTTTTGTTCATATAGCTTTCTCATAAAGCTTGTTGATTTAGCATGCACAAAGCAGGAGTCCAAGCCATTAGACAGTAAAAATTTCCACAAGCCTTTATTAGGTAACTGCATCTTCAATCCTGATTTACAAGTTCCAAGTTTAGTTAAGTCTTCAGATGGGGCACTATCATATGGGGACTTGACTTCCAGAGGCTTGGAATTTCCAGATTCAGTTTCTGGTTTCTTTGTGCCCAACAATGCATTCATCAGTTTAACTAGCTCATCTAGAATTTTGCTATAAGCTGCAAAGAGAGGCCAAGCCACATTCTCTGAGTTGACCTTGGAAAGTTCTTCAGCTAAATGCCCAGGCTCACCATTTTCAAATTCTGCCTTCCATGAAACAACAGGAGTTAATCTTGTTAAGTTATCTGCAACTTTAAAACATGCATCACCTTTCCTCCAGTTTCCAATAATAATTTCATCATTTACTTCTAAGGCATCATAAAAAATCTCTTCAAAGCACTCCAGGCCTTTTCTATCAAACATCTCACAATTCCTCCAAAAAAATACCCTTACCCATTTATAAAACTGTACCAGCATTTTGGTATTTGAGAAAGCAGTACCCCACTCTCAGTACCAAATTCTGTATTAGTTAGCCAAAGTGGTGTTGATCCAAAATACCAGAAATTGGTTGATTTTTATAAAGGGCATTTGGGGTAGAAGCTTACAGTCACAAGGAAAGAGTCCTACTCAAGGTACCATAAGAGATACTTTCTCACAAAGAGTCCATTGCCATGTATTGAAGTAAGATGGCTGCCAACAACTGCAAGGGTTTAGTCTTCCTCTTCATCTTAAGGTGACATGGTCTCAGCTTCTTCCAATATCAGCTGTAGATTAGGATAAATCTCATCCATCTTCTGGGACTCATTTTTCTCTGGACTCAGATGATCTACTCTCTTCACAAGGCCAGCTGTAAACTATCAGGTGAACAGCTCATCTTTCTTCCCAGACCATTTGCCATGTCTAAGAAGCCTTCTCTTTCTTCACATATTTGCTTCTCTGTTTATTTACTTCCCGGGGCTCTAGCATTAAAACTCTAACTTTCTCCACTGCCATGTCATTTTCTCTGTGAGTCTACACCCACCAATAGGGTGGGGACTGAATGTCCTACTGATGTTGCCCGATTAAAATCTTAATCATTATTTAAGCAAGTAAAAGTGACACCTCTGAATCCAATACACTCTATTATGCTCAGAGGAAAAGACCAGTTTACAAACATACTCCAACATCTATTTTTGGAATTCATAAACAATATTAAACTGCTACAGATGAGTATGTCTTTGGTTGAAATGGAAAATCTAAGTTCATATAAATCACTAGAATGAAAGCAAAAAAGGCAACATTGAAACAATACAACATAGTAAAACCTCATGTAAAATATGAATATGGGTGATATAACATTTATCAGGCTGTTTTTACAAAATATAGATACAAATAAACTAGTGAGATAGAAGCAGAATAGCAGCTATGTACAGCAGGGGAAGCATAGAGAGATTGACAGGTGATTTGTTTCTGTTTTGTTTATCATTTTTATTATATGAATTGTGAAAATGCTCTAAAAATGATTGAGGTGATCTATGCAGAACTATGTGATTATACCAAACACCAATGCACACTTTGGATTGATTTGTGCTTTATTAATATGTATCAAAAAGTCCAGGAATGCAAGGATGTTTTTAGCACTAGAAAATCAATTGTGTAATGTATCAAATTAATAAATTGAAGATAAATTATATGAACATCTCAATTGATACAGAAAAGGCATTTGACAAAATACAGCATCCTTTCTTGTTAAAAACACTGCAGAAGAAAGGCACATGTTCAACTGCCTATATGAAAACCTATAACTAACATTGCCCTCAATGGTGAAAGACTGAAAACTTTTCCATTGACATCATGAACAAGACAAGGATGCCCACTCTCTCAACTGTTATTCAGTATGGTGCTTGAAGTACTACCTAGAGCAATTTAAAAAAGATACACAGAAAAAAGTCTCCAAAATAGAAAACAAGAAGTAAAACTTTTGCTGTTCATTGATGATATGTTCCTTTACCTAGAAAATCCTGAAAGATCCACAACAAAACTTACAGAAAACGTCAGCAAAGTGGTAGTATATAAAACTAATACACAAAATCAGTAGCATTTCTATAAACTACTAATAAGCAACCTGAGAAGGAAGTCAGAAAAACATTCCATTTACAACAAAAAATAGAAAAATCAAATATTTACGAATAAATTGAACTGATGACATAAACTCTTGTATTTAGAAAACTTTAAAAATAAACAAAGATGACCTAAAAAATTATATATAAGGTCACATAGTGTTCATGGAATGGAAGACTAAATATCGTTAAGATGTCAATTTTACCCAAAGTTATTTATGAAGTCAATGAATTCCCAATCAAAATTCCAACAGACTTTTTGCTGAAATGGAAAATCCATTTAAGAATTTCACTTCCCAACATGAAAGCATAACACTTTGCTCCATTGTAAAAACAGCATGGTACAGGCATAAAGATATACACATTTTTCAATAGTATTGAATCAAGAGTTCAGAAGTAGACCCTAACATCTAAGGTAAAGTAATCATTGGCAGTGCTGTCACACCCAACTAGTTGGGTTAGAACATTCTATTCAACAAATGGCTCTGGAAGAACTGGATATTCTGCATATCTAAGAGAAAGAAAGAAGACCCCTATCCCACATCTTATGATAAAATTAACTCAAAATGGATCAAGGCCATAATATAAAATCTAGAAACTTAATATTCCTAGAAGAAAATGTAGGGAAACATTTTCAAGATATTTTGGTAGGTGGTGGTTTCATAAAACTTACACTCAAAGCAAGAGCAATTTAAGAAAAAAATAGATAAATGGGTCTTCCTCAAAATTAAACACTTATGTGCTTCAAATGACTTTCTTAAGAATATGAGAATGCATCCCACAAAATGGGAGAAAATATTTGGAAAACACAAATCGGATAGGGGTTTGATTTACATGTTATATAAAGATATCACATAACTCAATAATAAAAAGACAAGCATTACCATTAAAAATGGGTCAACACTTGAATAGACATTTTTCCAAATAGGAAATACAAATGACCGAAAAGCAAAAGTAAAGATGTTCAACATCAGTAGCTATTAAGGAAATGCATATGAAAATTGCAATACGATATTGTATTAGTCAGGTTCTCTATAGAAACAGTACCTACTGGAGATATCTGTAAATAGGATGTGATTTTATAAAATTATCTCAACTGACCATGAGGATTCACAAGTCCAAATTCTTTAGGGAAACTCTAATCCAGGTACTCCCATGAAGGTCATTTATGAATTCCCCAGGAGACACTGGCTGTCTGAAATAGAGATAGAGAGTTGCTGTGCATGCCCAACTTTATAGTTTGGTCGTTCATACAATACCCAGCTCAGGATAGGCAACTCGGGTCTCATGGTAACTTTGTGGCCATGGTTAAGCATTCAGTCTCTAATAAGGCCCAGAAGTAGACCAAAGGCTGTTTCTAAAGGGAAAGTACCTATCTGCAGATGATGGCAGGGTGTTGCTACAAATTTTTAAGGGCCTGCATTGCTATTCTCCAATAGGAGCCTGCCAATAGCTCCAGATGGCACGTCTATTTGCCACTGACACTTCCAGAACCATAGTATCTGCTGAATCCTATGGCGTAAATGACAGTGCAGCATGCACAGCAGCCTGGATCTGTCACAGAGCCTCCTCCTGTTCCAGACCCCACTCAACACTAGCAGATTTTCTCGATATTCAGTAAATGGGCAGGAGTATCATACCCAAATGAAGAATATGTTGTCATCAATATCTGAAGAGACCAACTAAGCATTGTGCCTCTTTTTTGGTTGTAAGAGGGTTGAGATGCAACAGTTTATCATTTATTTTAGAAGTTATATCTCAACATTCCCTACACCACTGGATACCTAGAAATTTCATCAAAGTGGAAGGCCACTGTATTTTTGTTGAATTTATTTCCCATCCTCTTTCAGGTAAATGCTTTTCAATAAGTCTAGAGTAATTGCTACTTCTTTCTCACTAGGTCCAATGAACATGATATCATCAATATTATGGACCAGTGTTATGTCTTATCGGAGGGAAAGATGATCAAAGTCCCTGCAGACAATATTATGATATAGGGGTGGAGAGTTGATATATCCCTGAGGAAGGTCAGTAAAGGTATATTGCTGCCCTTGCCCACTGAAATCAAAGTCTTTCTGGTGTTCCTTAATGCCAATTGAGGAAAAAGCATTCGCCAGATCAACAGCTGTATATCAGTTACCAGGGGATTTGTTGATTTGCTGAAGCAATGACTCCAAATCTGGTATATCTTTAGGTGGGCATTGGATGGCAGACACTTCAGAGCAGGGTGGAGATTGGGTTGTTGCTTTCTCAGAGTGATGAGGAGGTCAGGATTACTTGGGGTAGGCTGGAGGTAGGGTGCTGCAGGCTTGATGTATAATGATCTACTCTTTAGGGCATGGAGGATGTTAGGTGACTCTCTACACATTGCAGAATATTATAAATTTATCTGGCATTCTCAGCAGAATTTAGTGTTTCAATGCCCCCACTGCCAATATCCACTCATATATCTCCACAATTCTCAGGATTCCACAACTTTCCTATCAATGCACTCAATTTAACAACAGATACCCTGCAAGCCTGAGATCTTAGTTTCCGTTGTAATTCCACTACTTGACATTTTCTTCTGTTTATTCCCCCAGTTTCTTATTTTTTCATTTTATCTTCAAAGAGCTTTAGGTTACAGAAAAGTCATGAACAGAATTTAAGGGATTCCCATACATCCAACATCCTCCTCCTTTTCCCCTTTCCCTTATTAATAACACTTTGCATGTGAATGGTACATTTCTTACAATTGATGTACAAATATTGAAGCATGGCTACCAACTATGATCAATGATTTACATTATTGTTTACATTTTGGAACATACACTTTTATAAATTTAATGAAACTTAACATGGCCTGTATTCATCACTGCAAATCATATATAACAATTCCAAAGCTCCCAAAACGCCCCATGTTACATTTATTCTATACCTTCCTCCCCTTCCCTAAGTGTTGGGTGGGTTTGCACTGTCCATATTTGGTTTTATACCAGTTTAACTTCAATGTCATGCAATTATATTTTTCTTATACCCCTGTGACTGGACCTTTTTAAAATACTTGTTATCACATATAATGTACATTCTGTGTGTATAACCATACATTTACAATTATTTTAATGCATTTTCATTATAGCACAAATTGGAAGTAAGAACTGGAGTTACATGCCATATAATATACTATAATACTGGCATTTATAACTGCTCAAATTCTTACCTTAATGCAGGTATTTATATATTTATGCTGCTATCCAGTGTCCTTTACTTTCAGCATGAAGAACTCTCTTTAGTATTGCTGTAGGGCAGGCCTACGGATGACAAATTCTTTCAGTTTTATCTGGGAATATCTTAGTCTTCCTTAGAAAAAAAATTAAGCTCATCACATATAGATTTCTTCATTGACATTTATTTTCATTCAACACTTTAAGTATTTCAACCCAAGGCCTACTTGCTTCCTTGAATTCTGATGAGTAACTGGCACACAGCTTAAGAGGGACTCTTTTACATAACATGTTGCTTTTCTCTTGTAGCTTTCAGACCTCTCTCATTACCTTTGCATTTGGTAATGTGATCAATATGTGGAATGGCATATTTTTCTCTATGATCATTTTGTTTGGTGTTCTCTAAGCTTCTCAGATGTGCATACTTATGCCTTTTGCTGAATTTTAAGTTCTCTGTCATTATTTCTTTGGGTATTCTTTCTTCACTTTTCTCTGTTTCTTCAACTTCTAACACTCCCAGAAAGTATATATAGATACACTAGATGGTGTCACAGAGGTCCCTACGGCTATTTTCACTTTTTAAAATTACTTTCCTTTTTTTTCTGCTTTCCAGAAGTTTCATATTAATCCTAGGAAAAACATCTCCTCCAGCCATTTAGAAATGCAGTACTACTAGGACCAATAGATGAGTATCAAATTTTTGAAAACAGGAACACTTTACAATAAATTAGGCAATGCAAAGATTTTTAGAAGCTACAGGTGGCATTCAAAATCATGCAAAAATGAATTGGTTCACATTTTAAAGGAGATGTTGGTTAAACATGAAATTCCATTACAGGGATTTTGAGGCTATAAACTGTAAAATCAATGTCTTTGGGTAACAGAGAGTGTTCCTTATATAGTAAAATTATATTCACTCTTTCTTTTGTCTATATCTAAGACTAGTCGCATGCAAAAAACCTAAGGCAGGAAATTACATGCTCATTTATAATAAAAATGAAGCAGTTAACCAAATTTACTTTTAAAACAACATCCTCTGCTGATTCCAATAATAAAGGACATGAGTTACCTAACCAACCAGAGAATTTGGTAAATGAAATGAAGCAAAATATGGAAATACATGCCATAAAATCCTCAGGAGGTAGAGTTAATGACTCATTTATTTTAAAATAAGGAAAGTGATGTTCTCTACTACCCTGTACAGGAGGGACCAGTAAAATTTCCTAACCCAATGTTTTTATCCATTCTTTTCTGAGAGGTTTGGGATTGCAGTCTGAAAAAAGATACACCAAACTTTATGGAAGACCATTCCAGAAAACCTGGCCTGAAAATCTCCTAATTAAAAAAAAAGTTGGCATGCTTTCTTTGTCAATTTTGTTTATATTTTCATGTTCTCAATTGATATTAAAGTTGAACTATTCTTATTTATTTCATATATTCAATGCTCATTTTATTTATTAAGTAAAATATATGGTTGGGTTTCTAGTTAATTAATTTATTGAATATATATTTTATTTGCTTGTGAAACCCACTATATATTAATTTATTAAGTCCGTGATTTTTTTATTGTAGGCAATTTTTTCATTAGGGACTGATTTTTAAATGTGTGATGCCTCCTTTTTTTCTCTGCATTAAATTTTTTTAGTCAAGTTTTTACTTTTATGGTTTCTTCTGCTATAGGAGAATTATATTACCCCATAATGAGATAAATAAAATAGTTCCCCAAGTATGTAATGTTTGTTGTTAAATTATTTATTCAAATTATACATTTTGTATGGCAAGTAACTCAAAGATCTACCATGATCTTTATACTAACTCAAATTATAAAAATAAAATATTAAGTATAGTTTTCTCTTGATTTCAGACATTTAAAAATACATATTTTCCTTATATAGCAAGAACTATTTTAGAACTGCTTCCTTTGTATTTTTCTCATATGATAAGACCAATTATTTCTAAGTTAAAGCAATATTGTTATTAAAGCTACATGTTTGCAGCCAAAATAGGTATTTTGTTTGACATATCAATTATGATAGAGATGTTCTTTGTATTTGTATTAAAACTGCAAATTAATTAGAAAATAATACTATGAAAATAATTATGTTCTTAGAGGAAAAAGTGGTAAGAGCATCCATATTTCCTACACTTATTTGAGAACTAGAAACTTCCACAAAAATAGTTGGAGACTCCCATACCACACTTTGATCAATAGGCAGAAAATCAAAATGGAAATCAAGGACTTAAACAGAAATAGTCACCTGAAAGATATATACAGAGCACTCCACCTGAAAACAGCAAAATATGCATTCTTCTCAATTGTACATGCTATATTCCTGAGAAGAGGCCATTTCATTGGCCTGGAAACAAGACTGTAAATTTTTTTTTTAAATTTGAAATTATACGAAGTATCTTCTCTGACCTTATTGCAATCAAAATAGAAATCAATAATAAAATGAAAATTAAAAATGCATAAATATATGGAAATTAAACCCACTCAAACAAATAAGCCCAAGAAGAGATCACAAGGGGAATTATAAAATACTTGGAGATGAATAAAATTAAATGATCTCATTGCAAAAATTTATGGAATATATATGTTATTAGAATAAAAAGAAAAAGAAAAATCATAAAACTTTACAACACTATGAAACTTATTGTAAACAGTGGGCTATAGTTAAAATACAATTATTAAATGTACTTTTATGAATTATAGCACATTTATCACATAATGCAAGGATTTAATAATAGAGTGGTATATGGGAAGCCTGGATTTGTATATTTTATGCATGCTATTTTTGTAAGCAAACTTGAACAAGGCTAACAAAAATAGGAGAAAGAATATTCAAATTTCCAAAAATCAGTTATAAAAATGAAGACATTACTGTGAATATTATAGAAAGAAAATGTATTTTAAGAATATATGATCAACATTTGTAAACAAACAAATTAGATATTTTTGGCAAAATGGCCAAATTCCTAGAGACACAGAAATTACAAATAATGGTTGATGAAGAAGCAAATAATTCAAAATAAATAACAAATAGAGATATAATATCAGTAACCAAAAAAGTTTTCAAAAAACAGAGCCAAGAGTCAAATAGCTACAATGGTGAAATCTACATGATATTTAAATAAGAATTAATAGGGACCCCAGCTTGTGGCGGGTTTGAGTTATGCCTTTGAACCTTCACATCTAACCCCTGAGTCCAGGGCAGGGTGTATTCTCCAGGTAACCTGGTGGAAGCAGTGGCACACCTTGGGCTTCACCATGGAGGTTTACTTGCAGGGTTGTCAAACTGTTCTGTAGAGATCCTGACTTCTCTACATATTGTGTTGGAAAACGAAGCCTGTGACTTGGACGTGAAGGCTTTTGCTCTTACACTGGCTTTTTACCTGGCAAACATAACTGAGGTTGATGAGGTCTTTGTGTCAGTTTTAAATATAAAATGTGACAAGGTCTTCTTCCTTCAAAGGTTCACATTCTACAGTCTGCCTTGGCCTTCCAGAATAAGATTGACCTCCATGCACTGCACCAGGCTGGCTAGGTCACGTCACTCTTGTTGATCATCATGTCTTACCCAAAAGTGATGGAGCACTAAAGGAAGAAGTAGAAGAGTTACTAGATCATTGACCCATCTAGTAGAAACACTGGCCTTCCTGCCATGTTTCAGTAGAGTAGGTAGGATTCTGCACTACACTGCTGATGGAGAGAATTCTGCAGAGGGCACCAGAAATAGACAGGCAAACTCCAGCCCTTCTGCATGGACCCATCAGCTTTGGACTGGCAACTTGGATCTTCAACTTGGAAAGGCAATCTTAAATGACAACAAATATGTGGAGAAACTGGAGGTCCCCTTCCCAGATGTGTCCAATAGAAATGACATCTATGATTCCAGGCAGAAAGCAAAGTTTAGTGTATCAGGACTGACCACTGGGCAGATGCTTCAGAAAATCCTCCACAGACAATTCATCAAGGTAGTTATGGGTGCAATATATATGGATTTGGAGACTTTTTGCAGAGATCTGGCTTCATTGCAGATCTCCATGCTTTCTGCCAGATGCACAGCTATGATGTCCTGGTTACCATGACTAACATTTTCAAAACTCACAATGACCCAGTGTGGCAGTTGACTGTTTTCTTCCCCCATATGGATCTCCAAATGATAAAGTGTGGGGTCCTGGAACATTTTCACACTCACTACATAAAGTTGACCCCTGTTTCAAGCACCCATCTTAACCTCCAATATTATCATCAAGGCAAAACTCAGGTCTCTTGGAAGAAACTTCTACCTTTGCTCCAGGAATTCCTGGCAGCAGACAGGCTCTGAGAAGATCACTTTAGGGCAGCCTGAGATAGTGAATGTGTTTAGGGAATAGCTGGCAAGGAAATGGACAGGACAAGTAACTTCCTTTTTCCTGGTGTGAGTCCAAATGAGGAGGACACTCTGCTGCCCTCCATGCCTATGAACAGCTTGGTGGATGAGTATCCTCTGGATGAGGGACTACCTAAGCTCTTAGCTAAGGCCATCTTTGAGAAGTGCAGCTAGAGCTCACTGTCACAGTCTACCACTGCCTCCCTATCAGAGAAGTGAATTAAACTATGAACTTTATGAAAAATATTTTACACACATTATTTAATATTTGACAGTTACTCATCATTTAAGTATATATATGTGTGTGTGTGTGTGTGTGTGTGTGTATGTATTCAGAAAATAACATCATTATTGGCTATTGGTTTTGATGCTAAAAATGTCCAAAATCAAGATATCAGCAAGACTTTTTTTTCCCTAGAGTGTTTGCCATGTTGTTGATGTCTGGCAATCTGTTTGAAAACTATTATTGTAGAGATAAATATTTCTCCCTTCATCTTTGCCAGTGTGTGCCTCATGTTTCTTCACACAACTAGATTCGGTGCATAAATATTTAGCATAGTTATTTCTTCTTTCCGAATTGCCCATTTAATTAATATATAACCACCATCTTCATCTCTTATAACACTTATGCATTTTAAATCTATTTTGTCAGATATTAACATTGCTAAACTAGGTCTCTTTGCTTACTGTTTGCAAGTTAAAACTTTTTCCAGTCTTTCACTTTAAACCTGGTTATGTCTTCCCACCTGAGGCAATTCTCTTTTAGACAGCATATAGATGGCACATATTTTTTAATCATTCTGACAGTCTATGTAATTTGATTGAGGAATTCAATACACTAACATTCAATGTCATTGCTGAAAGGGATTATTTACTTCATCCATTTTATCCTTTGGCATCCTGCTGTCATTTCTTACTATTGTCTGTCTTTTTACACTCTAAGTTATGCTTACTAATAATCTTCATTTCTACACTCTTTTCCAAGTCTCTCACCCTTGTTTTTCCTTTCAAGATATTGCATTCCCTTTGGTATTTCTTGTAAATCTAGTATTTTGTAAACATACTCTCTTAGCTTTTATTTGTCTATGAAGACTTTAAACTCACGCTAAATTTTGAAGGACAGCTTTACTAGATAAAGGATTTTGACTGCCAGTCACAATATAACATATCACTTCATCTCACATGTTTTCTAATAAGAAATGGGCACTTAGTTTTATTGAGGTTCCCTTGTATGTGACTCATTGCTTTTCTTTTGCTGCTTTTAATATCATCTCTTTATCTCTTGTATTTTAAATTCTGAATAGTAGGTGTCTTACTATAGTTCTATTGATATTTATTCTGTTTGGGATATGTTTTTCTTGTTGGATATTGATGTTTATGTCTTTCATATGGCTTAGGAAGTTTTTGGACATTATTTCCTCAATATTCTTTCTGCCCCTTTCCCATTATCTTCTCCTTCTGGGACACCAATAATACATTTTTTTGCAAGTATATGTTTCACATTTTTATTCAATACCCCCAAGACCCTGTTCTGTTTTATCCAGTTTTCTCTCTTATTGTTCTGTCTTTTCAAGTTCAGATTTTGTGTCCTCAATTTTACTAATTCTGTCTTCCATTAATTTAAATCTACTGTCATATGCATCTAGTATATTTTTTACTGAAGTATATTACTCATACTTAATCATACATAAACAATAAGTGTGTAGCTATAGTTGTGAACTTATAAAACAAACATACATCACATTACACAGGGCTCTCATAACTCACCCCACCACCAATACCTTGATTGTTGTGAAATAATTTTAACTAATTATGAAAGAACATCCTCAAAATATTATGAATAACCAAAGTATTTCACATTTGGTGTATTTCTCCCCTAACCCACTCTATTATTATTTTTTAAAATATATTTTTATTACAGAAGTTGTGAACTTATAAAACAATCATGCATATGTGCAGAATTCTCATACAACACCCCTCTATCAACACACCACACCATAGTGGAATATTTGTTACAGATTATGAGATAATATCATCAGACTATTACCACCAACTATGGTCCATTACATACTTTTAGCCAACTTTTTCCATACTCCCCCATTATCAGCACAGTACATCTTTGGCATAGATACATGAATATTACAATATTGCTGTTAACCACAGTTCAGAGGTCACTCCAGTTGTATTTTCCTCATGCTTCTCCACAATACCTCCACCAAGCAATAGTGATGTACATCTATTCTAGCTCAAAAAGAACACTCTTGCATCTGTGCCATCAACCACAATTTCCATCCATCTCTGGGTTTACTTTGTTATTCAGTCACTAGATTATTCTTTAGTTTATTTTCAATTGACATTTACATCCCTAGACTACCCTTTCCAGACACATTCCCATTTATAAAAACAGCTGTTACTCACTATAATGTGTTACCATCAACTCTGTACATTTCCAAACTTTTACAGTAAGTTAATTAAAACATCTACGTACATTAAAAATCAGTAGTCTATCTCAGTCATTCTCTTATCTCCTTTAAGAATCCACCATCAGCCACCAGGTCTTGAAGATGTTTTCCTACATTTTCTTCTAGAGGCTTTATGGTTCTTACTTTTATATTTAGGTTTTTGATCCATTTTTATTTAATTTCTGTATAAGATGTTAGATAGGGGCCCTCTTTCTTTTGGCTATGGATATCCAGTTCTGTCAGTACTATTTGTTGAGTGAACTGTTCTGCCCAAGTTCATGAGTTTGACAGGCTTGTCAAAAATCATTTGACTGTAGGTGTGAGGGTCTGTTTTTGAGCCATCAATACAGTTCCATTGGTCTATGTGTCTGTATTTATGCCAATACCATGCTCTTTTTACCACTGTAGCTTGATAATGTGATTTAAATCCAGAAGTGAGAGTCCTGAAAATTTGCTTTTCCTTTCTAAAATGTTCTGGTTATTCAGGACCCCATAACTTTCCCAAAAAATTTGATAATCATGTTTTCCATTTATTTTTAAAATGCTGGTGTAATTTTGATCAGGATTGCATTGAATCTGTATATCAATTTAGGTAGAATTGACATCTTAATGATATTTAGTCTTCCAATCCATGAGCATGGAATGTTCTTCCAATTATTTAGATCCTTATTTATTTCTTTTAACAATGCATTGTAGTTTTCTGAATACACGTGCTTTACATCGTTGGTTAAGTTTATTCCTAAATATTTGATTCTTTTAGTTGGTTATGTCAATGGAAATTTTTTCCTGACTTCCTCCTCAGATTGCACATTTTCACCATTTTTTTGAGGCTTTTAGTTGCTTTTACTGATATAATCTTCATTTCTAGAATTTTCCAAGTTTCTTTCTCCTGTCTTTCCTTTTCATACAGTATCACAACCTTGAGTACTTTCTGCAAAGCCGGTCTCTTTGTTACAAACTCTGTCAGTTTCTGTTTATCTGCGAATATTCTAAACTCACCCTCATTTTTGAAAGTCAATCTTGCTGGATAAGAGATTCTTGGCTGGAAGTTTTTCTCTTGCAGTATCTTAAATATATCATACCACTATTTTCTTTCCTTCATGGTTTCTGATGATAAATTGGCACTTAATCTTATTGGGTATCCTTTATATGTTATGCATTGCTTTTCTCCTGCTGCTCTCAGAATTTTCTTTGTCTTTGAAATTTGACATTCTGATTAATATGTGTCTTGGAGTTGGTCTATTTGGATATATTCTGATGGGAGTACATTGTGTTTCTTGGACACAGAAATCTATGTCCTTCAATAGTTTTGGAAAATTTTCTACCATTATTATTTCCAATATTCTTTCTGACCCTTTTCCCTTCTCTTATCCTTCTGGGACACCCATGACACATATGGTTGCACATTTCTTTCTGTAATTTAGTTCCCTGAGGCCGTGTTCAATTTTTCCATTCTTTTCTTCATCTGTTCTTTTGTATGTTTGCTTTCAGAGACCATTTCCTCAAGCTAACCAAAGTTTACTTCTGTCTCCTCAAATCTGCTGTTATAATATTCCAGTGTATTTTTTATTTCATTTATTACACCTTTCATTCCTAAGAGTTCTGCTATTTTTCTAAATATGCTTTTAAATTCTTCTTTGTGCTCATCTAATGTCATCTCAATATCCTTAATGTCTTTAGCCATCTCATTGAATTTATTAAGGTGATTTGTTTGAACATCTATGATTACTTGTCTCAACTCTTTTATGCTATCTGTAGGCTTATCTTTTTCCTTTAACTGGACCATGTATTCCTGTTTCTAGGTATGGATTGTAATTTTTTGTTGGTGTCTTGGCATCTGGCTTACTAGATGTATTTTTCTGGAGGCAGTTTCTCTCTTTAGTTTGTGGCTTTCTTGCCCTTTATCCCTTGCTGGTTGTGCAGTAGGAGCTAAAGATGTAGTTGATGCTGTAAGTTGTTGAGGCTCAAGGTCCCTGCATTGCCCCAGGGACTGATGAAACTTCTCCCACTTTCTCCTTTGCCAGGGGTAGGGACAGTTCCACAACCATGTGTAATAATCCAATTCACGCAAGCATAGACTGTAGTTGCCCAGAGAGAATGAAGAAGCTTCATGCCCCTTCCTCCCCTGACTGGGGCGGGTATGGAGCTGCAGGTGTAGGTAGCAATCTATGCCATGTGGGTCCAAAATGACTGCAGTTGTCCTGGTAGACTTCAGATTATTTGGTCTGTGTTAGCCAAATGTACCTGCAGTTACCTAAATAGGCGGGTGCAGGTTCCACCAGCTTCCTCACTGCCAGAGGTGGGGCTGAAGCCTTGGCTAGGGCTGCAGGCTGACCAGGGTGAAAGAAGCTTGTCCCTACCATCACTGTGATTTTCAGTCAGCCCCACTTCCCTTCATGCCAGGAGTTGGGTCAAAATGGTGGCTACTGGCCTCTTTCTTACTTAGGAAGTCTCCAAGTTTAGCTCCTTTTAGGGTTATACTTTATCCAGCCAAATTTGCTAATCAGTAGTCGAAGTCAGTGGCCAACCATCTCTTCCTCCCATTTTTAAGAAATGGATCTTCCAATACCAGAAAAGCTCCTGAGGCGGCTTGTATCACTAGATTAGAAAGATCATCAGGCTCTTGGCATGGCCTTTATTTTCCCAGACAGGCTGGAGCATGTTCTTCCAGCTTCCTCCCTGCTGGAAGTGGGGCTGGAGCTTAGAGTAGAGCTGCAATAAGATCTGGATGAAAAAAAAAAAAAAAGAAAAGAAAAGAAAATCATCTATTGTATTTTTAATCTTGTGCAATGTGTTTCATTTCCAAAAGCTCTGTTAATTTACTTTAAAGGCTTTCAATTTGTTCTTTTTATTCACCTAGTGTCTTCTTAAAATTTTTATCTCTTTTGTCATGTTTTCCTTCAACTCCTTGAATTGATATAGTATATTTGTGTGATCATCATTGATTAATTTTCTTAAATCCTGTTTCTCAGCAGGAATTTTGTTTTTATCCTAAGGTGGACTATTTCTTCCTGTTTCTTAGTATGGCTTGTAATTTTAAATGATGTCTGGGCATATGAATATTTTGGTGAATTTGCTCTGACAGTCAATTGTTTTTCTTGCCTAGTGGTTTTACTTCATTGTTTATTGTTTTTGTTTGTGTGTGTGTGTGTGTGTGTGAAATGCCTTTTTTTTATTGTAGGTAAAAATCAAATTTTTCACAATATATATCAATATTTGTAAAATGATATATAAATACATATGCATATATGTGCATTTGTTTACATAAATGTTTGCATCAAACTATTCTAAGTCTTTAACATTGCCCAGTTTAAGCTAACAAAATAGGACCAGGGACTCACTAATGTGATGCAAACAAAAACAATGCAACAAGGACAAGATACACCTAAAGACAATTTTTCACCTTACAGTTTTCCAGCAGGCCAACAGATGGTGCTAATCCAAAAAAAAACTTTCCACAGAGCTGATTCTTTCAACTTATACTTGCCTGTGATTCTGGTCTAATCAGAGCCAACATTCAAAGCAGATTTTGTTTTCCACATTCATTGAAGAGAAACTACTCTCCACTTTCAAGCACACCCTTCTTTTTCCCAGGGAAGAAAATATCTGTTCCCCTCTCAGTTGGCTGCATTGAGCCACATGGATTTTTCCAGGTTATTTGCTTTGAAGGTGCGAGATGGTAACCATTCCTGATTGAGGACATTAGTAACTCATGTTTTTAGTTTTAGCTTCTTTGTCTCTCTGTCCCTCACCCTCCTGGGACATGCACAGCACTGCTGTGGTCTGCAGGGCCCCAAAGCAGTTCCCTTGGAATGGTATACTGTTTTTTAAACCAATTAATAAAGTGGTCAAACATTTTTGTGATGTTTAAGGATATTTGAGGACATAAGTTGTTTTGAGCTATTTATAAGGGCCTGATAAACTTACTGAAATCATATGACAAAAGTGTAAATTAGAACAGTTCCACTGTGCATTAAAAGTAAAATGTCTAGGAGCAATTTAATAATTATGACTTAACAAAGATGAGACATTATATTTCATATACTGCAAGAATGTGGATATGTACAAAATAATAGATTATCCATAGATTTTTCAAGATTACTTAATTTCAACCTTTCAACCTGTAAATCAATATGTAAACAATGTGGGGCTGGCTACACATGAACATAGCCCTGGACAGTATGTGTATTTTCTAAGATCCTCTACAAAAGCTGTGAGAAAATGTAATCCTGGTAAGATTGTGATTAGTGTGAGAAGAAGTTGATGATGGCAAAAGTTGTGTGAGAGCCTGGAATTAACCATTTAGCTACTGACAAGCTTTAATTGGTAAGAGCTTCTTAAGAAGAGGTATGATTTGCAGTATGAAAATTATCAATATGATGTACACATACTGACTTTTTACAATGAGCATGATGAAATACAGGAAAAGCAAAAAGTAATTAAGTGTATCAAAATGACAAAAACAATTGTATTTACAGTTACATGAGTTTTCTGTAGATAAAAGCATTGGATAAAATGTTAATATCTATGAAAAAAGTGAGAGTGGAAAATTGGCACAAATTGAGGTAGTGAGAAGTGAGAATAAAGTTCATATTTGGACAGAGTAGCCTTAGAAATTTTAGCTTACACTCACACTAGGAAGAAAGAAATTTTGGAAAAGATTGGTTAAAACATATAAGGATAAATTTATAGTATGAATATTCAAAGTATAAATATAAATTTATTAAATATTTGAAATTATCAAGGAAGATATTCAAAAGGATTATGATTGTATTTGTGGCAAGTAGATATTTATGAGAAAATTTTAAGCCATGCTAAATAATTATGAGAAATGTCTATGTGCTATGTTTGAATAAAACTTAACAAAATTTAAAAAATTAAAAATACTAAGATTTTTGGAAATTTTCCCATGGGTTTTAAGAAAAAATTCAATGGAAAGATGATTCAGAAAATAAGAGGAAAGCCATAAAATAGAATAGATCAATGAAGAATGCTGAGAACGGAGAGCAATGTATTAAATGTAGATCATCCTGCATGATGAATGGCATGGTAAGAACAATGAATTATCGCCATTGTGGATAATTCTAAGGGAATCAAAGAGGCCTAAGGTGGAATTTTGGAGAGAATTCAGAGCACTTTATTATTCAGCCTTAATCTGAGTTGAAAATTTTAGTTGAATGTCTTTGAAATATAAAGTTATTAATCTTTTTGAGATTATTTATAAGTAAATTGTGCATATTAATGGTGGTATTTATATATTGTATTGACATGGATATTTCTCTATATAGCAAATATATCAAGCAAAGTACAATTTTGATTCCAAATAATAGATCATGTTATATAATAATGGTCAGAACTGTATTCAAGCAACAAAAGTAAGGGGAAAATCCACAGAGATTTAAAGAGTGGATAGTAAATAGATAATTTGTTAGTGGAAAATAGAGGTAAATAATAAAGATGCTGTACATGGCATATGAATATTTTAGATTATTATATTGTGTGAGGTATTTCTGTAACAGTTCCAGGATAATATTATTAGGAAATTTAGAGAGTAATATAATCAAATAGAAACTGAATTCATGTGATAGAAAATGTCACAATGAATAAAGATGGAAAAAATATCACTAGCTATTTTACTAAAAACGTAAAGAACTGAACAATATTAACTCTATGTGGTTTAGGAGTGTGGAAAAAACATTTACAAAATGTTCAGTGTATACTTATTCATATTACAACATAGACATATTCTCTACTGAGATTTTCTTTACCTAGGCTAATCCCTCTTGATCGTGTTGTAGTGAAAATCAATTAATTTATTTTCTTAAGTTTTAAAAATAGATAATTTTCAAATTTAAAATTAAAAGGGAGTTTTCAGAAAAATAATACATTTAAATGATACTCAAAATGTAAGCCTAATGGCTCTAGACTTTACAGTTATTACGATGACAACTTGTTTTAAAAGTCAGGAACTCATAATCTTAATGTATGTATTCATTATGAGAAGATCAATTAGAAGCAATTCATAATCTTGTGATGATTTCCAGGCCACTACTATGTATTAACATACAGGCCAAATATTGTGTAGGAGTCTTAGTAAAACTTAACAACTGTCATTGGGAATATATCCTGTTCAAGGAATTTTCCTTATTTTAACCAATTTGATCTTCATTAATATAATAAATTGCATGAGCTATATAATACTGATGTAAGGGGATAAGAATATTCCATGTCATACTCAAGTGATTGTATTTGTAAATCTCATCCAAGCACTTTGTTATGTATCTACTAAAAAGTAATAATCACTATAACCAGACAAATAAAATGTCTTTTCATGCACACAAATGGCAACTGTATAAAACAGAATAATATGCTAGGATGGAAAAATTTTAAGGTAGTAGTATCAATTATTTTTATCTTCATGTCTTTCATAGATTTACATGTTTTGCTTTCCAGATCAGCCAACATTTCAAGAAAATGGCAAAATCAACCACCTTAACTGATTTTCCCCTTGTGGCTTTGCTAAATTAGGATAGAAGCTAAGTTTCCTGCATGCCATGTTATTCCCACTAATGTTCTCTGGCACTACCATGCTAGAGAATCTTCTCATTGTTACCATCACCGTCATTGACAAGAACCTTCACATGCCCATGTATTCCTTCTGCAGGAATTTGCAATCTTAGACTTGTATATTTCAATGTCCTAAATGTCTGTGTCAACTCTCTCACTGATAACAGGACCATTTCAGTGACTGATTGTACAACTCAGATTTCTCTGGTCATTTTTGTCTAATGTAAAGGTTGTATTCCTCACTATCCTGGCTGTGACCATTATGTAGCTTCATGCCAGACCCTCCACTACACTTTGATCATGAGCCACTGATTACCTGTGTGATCCTAGCCTCCTGGCAGAGTAGTCTTGCCTATGTAGGTATACACACTGGAAACACATTCCAGCTGCCCTTCTATCAGCCCAACCTGGTCCAACATTTTCTATGATATTTTCTCTATTGAGGTTCTCATGTTCTGAAATCTTCAAAAATGGGATTGTAATTCTTGTATCTGCTTTACCATCATTACCATGAATTATATTTGCATATTTTCTACTGTCCAGCCAGGGAGAAAGAAAGTAAGGTCCTTTCCCACCTGTGTTTCTCACATCATTGTGTAATCTGATTCCCACAGCTCTGTAAGCTATGTGAAATTAAAGCCTTCAGTAACCTATTAAACCATTCCAGACATGATTCTTTCCATCTATTATTATAGTTCTTCCATTGTTGAATTTTAAAATCTGCATTCTTAGAAACAAATAAGAAAAGGAATCTGTGAAGAAAGTAATATAAAGAAAAATTTATTCAGGAATATTATAAAGATACATTTCAGATTTATCCAATATTGTTGAATGAAATCCAAATACTTAAAATATACTCTTTTTCAAGGTTTTTTATCTAAGGCTTTGCACTGGAAAATCTCTCAATTATGACTAAAGAATTCATTCCTTAAAACTTTTTCTTTTTTATATTAACATTTCCAATGATATTTTCTAAAATGTGAAAGGATAAAGAGTCATTGCATATTTTAATGAACTTATATGATACAAGTTATTTGTTGAGAGTCATTTTGGGTTAATTATGTTTATAATTAAGTATTAGTAATAGCAGCGCCCCACTTTCCAGAACTATAAACTCTTATTTTTTTCTGCATTGCTATAACAAATAACACAAACTGGATTGCTTACAACAAGAATTTATTTGCTCAGATTTGGAGATAATAATGAATAAAAGTGAGGTTCTTTTCTGATGCATTTAAAGGACAATTCCTGAAACACCAAGTCTCAAAGAGAGAAAGTGTTTATTACCAGTGCATAGCAAGGAGCTAAGATTGCCTAATTGCCTAAAATCTATCTTCCTGAACTGGAGTAATTCTGATAGTTTTATAGTATCCAAAGACAGGCAGGATTATGCTAATGAATATTTGGGGTGGAATTCACTCAGGTTTCTCCATGAATAAACATTAAAGTTTTGTCTAGTAATCATAAGAGTAAAACATTGTAAAGCATGATAAGCGGGTTGGTACAAATAGGGGGTGAGCCACAAAGATTTTCCAATCACAAGGTAAAGATTATATAATTTTACAATCATTATGAGAAATCAAGGTACCTGGATTCTAGTTCAGCAAATTTCAGTAATTTCAAGTATTTACTTTTGGCATTTTTACAAAATTCTAGAAAGTAAAAAGGCATCTAAATAGTGTTTCAGTAATCACAATCATTTGTTAACTCTTAATTCTGTTACAGACCTAGACATCCAAAATGAAATTCTTGAAAGGCCATGCTTTCTCCCTATATTCTGTGGTATACTGGTACTCATTTGTCACAACTTTTGGGTTTCTTTGGTTTGTGTCATATACTTGTGTTTGAACTAATATATTGATTTTACTGCCTAATTGCATCTGAATTTCTTTTGCATACATGTATTCCAATCATATGAATTAAGACCAACCTTGATTCAATGTGGCCTAATATTAATAGAATATTCAAAGGTCCTTTTCACAAATGAGGTCACACCTTAACATATAATAATACCTTCATAGGTCCTATTTACAAATGGGTTCACACTTGCAGGAATGCAAATTAAGACCTGGACACATCTTTATGATTAAAATGATACAATCCCAATAAACATTGCTAGCCTGGAATTAAAGCATTAGAGATGAGACAAAATGAAAGGAAAATGTGGTCAAGGGAGAACCAGAGAAAGAGAGTTCAGGAAAGAAGTGATTACCTCAAGTCAAGAGAGCAGACCTTCTGTGAAGCAAGTGGATAGGGCAGGGCTTATGCCCCAGGGTTGGGGAGGCAGGTCTTCTACCCAGGTGCTTGGAGAAGGTGGGGCTAATGCTCCAGTGTTTGGAATGTACATGGTCACTGCTTCAGTGCTTGGGAAGTGTGAGGCTGCTGCTATAGCAGGCCCATAAGAAAAAGCAACAAACCACAGATCATCCTCAGATCTTGGAATAAAATGGAATTTGGCCTTCTGGGTTTTGCACTTGCTTGGGCCTTGTGACCTCTATTTCCTTTGAATTTCTTCATTCTGAAATGGAAATGCCAATCCTTCACTTGCCCTACCATGGTTATTTGGAAGAAGAGAACCTCCAAGAAAAGTGGGGTATATTATAAGCAGAGAAACAAAGAAAAATATGACGGTGGAATTCTCACTGGGAATGAACATGAAAATAAAGTATATTTAAATACATTTGATAGAAATATGATTCAAAATGAAGATAAGTTAAAGAGTATTGAAGTCATACAAAAGAGAAAATCATCACAAGGTCCATGATATAAAAATGTTAAAGGAAATCTTTGAGGGAAAATTATACTGATATGGTTTGAAAATATGGACCTACATAAAGAAATGAAGAATACCAGAAATGGCAACATTTATTGATAAATATATGATAATTTTTCTTCTTCACTCATATGTAAAGTGATACATTATCACATGAAGGTAGACTGATTTTAGTTAAATATATATATGTTCTAAATCAATAAACAAATTTAGAAAATTATATGTATAGCTAAAATCCAATAAGAAGATAAAATATACTTAATTAAAATAAAGCCAGAAAAAGATTAATTAGAGAACAAATAATAGGTGGAACAAAAAGAAAAAAAAATAGTATAATATATGTAACATTCAAATACACCAATAATTATAATTAAATTATGTAGTAAAACACTACATTAAAAAGGCAAGTCCTTATTCTAAGGTGACTTAAAGAAATTCTCTTCAAGATAAAGACCCAACTGGGTTAAAAGAAAAAGGGTACATAAAGATATATATGCTAAACCAAAAATTTAAAAGGTGTACTGGTTAGATTAATAAAAGTAGACTTTGGAACAAATACCATGATGTTATTTCATGTTGATAAAATAGTACATTACTCAAGATGATATAAAAATACTTAACATTAACACAGCAAGAAAAAAAGAAGCTTCAGAATACATAAAACAATCTGGTAGCCCTGCTAGGAGAAGTAGACTTATGAACAATTAGACTTGGAGATTTCAATATCCCTTTATTGTTTTGATACCTGAGGTCAAAGAGCATATTCTGTAGAGTTTCAGCATTTTGAAATTCATGCAGACTTCCTTATGGTGCGAAATATGGTATAATTCAGTAAATTATCATGTTTATTTTCAAAAATAAAACATGTACACACATAGGGTATAGTGTCCTATGAATGTCTATTTGGGCAAGTTAGTAAATTACATACTCAACACTTATATTAATCCATGCTTTATTTTGTTCCATCAGTTTTATTGACTTATATCTTAAATTGTTAAATTATGATGATTTTTTAATTTTTCCATTTTCTTTTAATTTTTGCTTTACATATTGCCAAGGTGGATAATTATGTGTATACAATGTCATGTCACCTCATTTGAATAGATATTTTGAAATGTGCTCTATAAATTCTAAATGGCCACAATTTTCTTTAAGACATTGGTCTTCAAATTAGATTGCACATCATATTATTCTTCACTGTTTTTTCTCTTTCTTTTTTTCTTGTCCTGTCAGGTCCTTTTTTAAAATTAGAGAAGTTGTAGTTTTAAAGAAAAATCATGCAGAAAATATAAAATTCCTATATGCCTCCCATTATAAATACCTGCATTAGTGTGATACCTTTGTTAAAACAGATGAAACGATATTATTAAAATTGTACTCTGAACTAAAAGTCCATAGTTTACATTAGGATTCACTGTGTTGTACAGTTCTATGTTGTTGTTTTTAATTTTAATTTTTAGTAATACTTATATAACCTAAAATTTCCCATTTAAAAAGGAATTCATTTCTACAATTACAGATATAGATAATGTGTAAAGGTCCATTCATATATGATGAAACATACTCTGTATGACTCTCATTCAAATGGATAATTTAAAAACTGTACAGACAATATCATAATTTGGAAAGATTATAATTTATCAGCTAACAATATATCAGTGCCCTGTTGTAATATCAATCTTAGAAGTAGCACGAGAATCAGTGGCAAATTTAATGCATAGTTATTGTGGCCCCAGTTTACAAAACTGAACTTTAATATGTCAGTGGTTATCTGTGAAAAACAAATATGTTTTGGGTACTGATTTATCCAATATGGTAAACTATTTTTCATTAGCCATTAGCGAGTTCTGTTCCTAATTCAAGAGTTACTATATCTGTTATAGGTCTCAGGATAAGAGACACATAAAAGCAAGCAATATAAATAAAAAATTTCATCATTTTATCATCTTAACATATTGATACATGGATTTGGAAGTATCATAAGGTGGAAATAGGAAATAATTACTTCACTTTTGTCTTCTTGGTATGGAGAACTTTAAACCTGCCATAAAACATTTTTAATCCTAAATTTTTTCAAAATGTCTATAATATACAGTTTAGTAAATATTTTTATTTGCTTTGAGCAAAAGTAGTTCATATTTAAAATTTGTTCTCCCAAATTATGTAATATAGAGAGTCATATCTTTGTCCTTAATTACCAACTGCATTTTCCTCACATACTTATATTTTATTCAGAATAAAATATTTAATGTTATTTTATGACCAACTTTAAGATATTTATTTATATTTTAGGATTTTTTTAAATTTTCTGATAAAGGAATGGTTCTCTTTAACTTTTTTAATTGCATAAAATACCAAAGAACATGAATGTTTAATTTATATTTTCTAGGACATTCAGAGTTTAAAAGTAATAAATGTAAACAAAACTACTTGGCAAAAGACACAAACCTTTTACAATAATATTTCATGTATCAGAGAAGTATCAATTTATGGAAAGAACAAATCTCCAAATAAAATACAAATATGTTGTTACTATGCTGATACATAATACAATGACTGTCCCTGAAAATTCAAGTAAAGTCTCTTAAAGTTATATATAGTCAAGAAGTTTAACTTTGAGGCATTTTCAACTCACCTCATTAAAATGGGAATGTCTTGAAATAAGTATCCTGTCATTTTCCTGAAAGAAACATTTTCCTCATAACTATATTTACAGGCTCCTTTATCAACTTGTTTCTAAGACTATAGATTTTCAGAGTCAAGAAAGGAGGGACTATAGAATAGAACAAAGAAGAGAGCATGTCTTGAATTTTGGGTGAGCTGAACTCATAAAGACACCCTTCCTAAGGAAGAAATAGATGGGAGTTTGAAGAATATAGTTGACACTGAAGAATATAGTTGACATTGGTTACTGTGACATTGAGATATTCCCCATCAGTTTTGCCAAGTACCTCAGTAGGAACAGCATGCTTTGTAAGACTCTGCACTCCCACACATCAGATAATCTTGTAAGCGGAAATTCAGTCACCATAATGGAGTTTGGCAGTTTTAAGGTAATTTGATGTTGATGTGGAGAGCCGAAAGCAATTAGTCCCTAAAGAAACATAGAAAATGAACAGGAGAAAATAAATAACCTAAGGACATTTATAGGCTTATATTTATCCAATTGTTTCTATCTATTTGTTGGTAATCAACCATAACATAATATTGCCTCATTCTTCTGTCAAGGGTTCTCCCTACTCAAAAAAGACCTCTTGAGGTTGCTATATTACATGGGTGCACTCACCCCTCAAATTGTAAATGAAATTATGCATTGCCTGTTCTTCAAAGACTTAATAGATGCATTTTTCAACCTGAAGAATTGGAAGACATATTTTCTGCATTAATGTTTTTCTTCATTAATTTATTAATTCACACATTGATCTAATTTTAATATAATTATAATTAACAATCTTTCAAAATATTTTAGATGAATTAAATGTTGGTCTGGAAGCTGTGCAATGACTAATGAACAAATGCTTATATGCCTGTTCATGATATACTATGACAAAATCCTAGAATTACTCTTGAAATATAAGGGATTACATACATATTTATTTTTGTCAGAGATTCACTGATTCACTTTGAATAATTGGACCAGTCTTTGGTATAGTTTGACAAACAGAAAATAATAGGCAAACATTCATGAAATTATTAATTGAATAGCAATAATATGCATAAAAATTATTTACACTTTCTAGATAAATACAGCTCTCATCATAAATTTATTTAACTATAATCAAAATTAACATTCTGTGCACTGAAGCTCTGGATAGTATCCAGTGTCACCCCTACCCCTGCCTGCATTGCTGGCATTGACTCCATCCATTATTGGTATAAGTCCACTCTTTGCTTCCAAGAAGAACTAGCAATTCTCCTAAATGTTCCGGAATGAAATATTTTAATGCAAGAAAATAATAAATGCGACATTGGTCTCATTATGTGACTATCTTCCTTATCTGTATTTTCTATTCTAGTCCTATTGGCAGTGTCTCTCACCAAATACGTGAACAGCACAGGAAACAAATGTACATGAGTAATGGAGTAAAGTAAAGAGAAGGAAAAAAGAAATGAATAACTAAAATACTCACAAGATATTATTGTCTTCTTATGCCAGTTAAGCACATCAGGTTTTCTGGAAATGGGCCAATCCTGTTTCAGGAGTAGGCAAGTACAAGTGGGCAGATTTACTAGAATTACTGATATCCTGAGAGGAATCATTTGATTTTATAACAAGTACCTCCATATTCAGTTCATATAGCATTAGGGAAAATCCATGGGAACACAGTCTTTGGCATCCATGATAGATATTGCCCAGAGGTAATTTGAGGATTCTAATTGGCTCTAGATTATGAAAACATGATATAAATAACATCTGTGCATGAACACAATTTTTGTATATCAAGAAATAATGCTATGTTAAGTCAGAAATGAATTGGTGAAGATTAATGAGACAATAGTTAAAACAGAAATACAACTGTAATTCTCCTAATATTATGATGATTCCTATGTTGCAATGTTTGTGGATCCTAAAGATCAAACAACAGAGAAAGAGTGGCCAAGGATCTGGTTTCACCTCAATCCCACTAATCAGGTGTTTCTGGTTTAATATTTGTAAAATATTTCCTCAGTTTTTCTTCTGAAGATTGTGGCAATTTTCACTAGGATGCCAAAATCTCAAGATTTTTACTGGCTTAAATAGCAAAATAGCCATGCTGAAATTGTCCAAAATGTCAACATAAAGGCATTGAATGGTATTTACTAGCTTGACATCAAATACCAGCACTGAGTGAGGCCTGTGATATTTGTGAGATATTCATCAGTTCTTCAAATCAGATAAACTCTTGTAATTCAGTTTCATCATCTGTAAACATGTTAACAATGGTGTCCACTCTTTTGAACCTGCTGAGATGTGAAAAAATGGAATGTGTAAAGCACTTGAACTAGTACTTGTAAAAGTGCATATTAGAAGGCACTACAATGGTATGAATGGATGAGTCAGATCCTTTCAGCAGAGTGAAGCCTTCCCTGATGTTTAGAAGTAAATTTAATATTTTTGTCATTGATTAAAAGTTTAATTATCTATGTTCAGACAATTGAATCACAGTAATTCAATACTGCTTACACATGCTTTATTTTCAAACAGCATATGATCTTGTTTGGTACATTGTAACACACACTTGAAAAAATGTGTATTCTGGATCCCTTCTAGGCTGCTGAAAGCAATATAGCAGAAATGGTTTGGCTTTTACAATGGGGATTTATTAGCTTATAAACTTACAGTTTCAAGGCTGAGAAAAATGTCCAAATCAAGGCATCATCCAGTGATGCTTTCTTCCTGAAGTTTGGCTGCTGGAAATTCTGGACTCTTCTGATACATGTAAAGGCATGTAGGGGCACCTGCTGGTCTCTCCATTCTCTTCTGGGTTACATTGTTTCAGATTCTGGCCTCCATGGCTTTCTTTTTCTATCTTTCTCTGAATAGTGTTTCCTTATACAGGACCCCAATAAGAGAATTCAAGCCCACCCTGGCTCAGACCTTATTGAAGCAAGCTAATTGAAAGGTCTCATGTACATTAGTTTTACACCAACAGGAATGGATTAGCTTTAAGAACATGACTTCCTGGGATCCATCCAGCTACAAACTATCATTATTTAAACTTTTCATAATTAGCACTGTATATGTGCTAATTATGATAAATTAATGCATTGCACTGTTCAATTCTTTATATGTACATGAGTTTTCCTCATGTCATTTTTTAAATATTAAAATTAAAAACCTTTTTTTTTTTATGGATGATATCATTGTTATAACTGTTATACAGATAGTAGAATATAGCAACTAAAATTTTTCAGTGGTTTACAGTATAGTTTACAATTTGGACTGTACAGTTTAAAAATTTTTTATGATATTTACCATGTCCTGTGTCCATTAATGTAAGGTGATGAAGAGTATTTCCCATGACCATTACATAGCCCATTTGATCTTTTCTGTTCCTTCCTCCCTGTGCCCTGGGGCATATGACTCTTCCCTGTCTTGACTCATGGGATGTCAAGATATTTTTACATGTCA
>JAQZBX010011479.1:31040-42734 GCA_029593785.1 Cabassous unicinctus
CTTGTACCACTAGTAAAATCTCTACCCACCTGTCATATCCTTCAATATGTAAATATACTCTTTCAATTTACCATAGATAATGTCCATATGGGTGATGGCTCACAGCCTACCCTTCTGTCTTTCTTCCTGGTTAGCCTATCTTTCACTCAGTGGTTCTCAGAAACTGTTATCTTACCTCAATTCAAATCAATGAGGTCATTTTTTAAATAATGACTGAATTGTAGTTATACCTTTAACTATAAATTTAGATGTTTAAAAAATTGTTTTGTTGCTTTTTCATTTTGTGATATATATAAAGTAATATAAGTAGGAACATACATATTTGGAATTGTTAGGTGTTTTTATTGCATTGAACCATTTATCATGATGCAAAATTGCTCTTAAAATTTTGTTATAATTCTTGACTTAAGACCTAAAATTATTGACAATGATATGGCCATCCAGCCATACCAGATGTCTTTTGGCTTGTGTTTTAATTATTTCTATATTTTTACATATTTTTACATTTTATTTTTAACATCATGTTTCTTTTATTTTTTTTAACTTTGTCCTTTTTTTAAATTTTATTTTTACAGAAGAATCATGCAGAACACACAGAGTTTCTATAAACCCCCTTACTATTACCACTTTGCATTAGTGTGGTACATTTGTTACAATTGATAAAAGAACGTTATTTTTTTTATTTTTTAAAGAGGCTTTAGATTACATAAATATTACATCAGAATCATAAGTGAATCCCATATACCAATTCCCTCCCCCTCCCACACTTTCCCACATTAACATCATCTTTCATTATTGGGGCACATTTGTTACAATTGGTGAACACATACTGAAACAGTGCTGATAAACATGGACTATAATATACATTATACTTTACACTTTGCCCCGAAAATTTTATAGTCTTTGATAAAATATATAATGGTCTGTATCTGTAATTGCAATGTCATGCAGGACAATTCCAATGTCCCAAAAATGCTCCCATGTTATACCAATACTACCCTCTCCCTCCCCTCAGAACCTCTGGTGACCACTGCTTTTATATCAATGTTATAAGTACTTCCATTACTATAATAATGTCTAATTTAGTCCTTAGTTGCATTCCCCCTTTATGTTTGCTCATGCCTCAATCTTGAGGATTTAGGAATGGTGAAGACCACTCTGTTTTTGATTGAGAAGAGGCTTAGAACCCATGAGGCACTTGGATGTAACTGTCTTGCTTGCAGTTGTAGATACTCACTGCTTTTTGAGATGGTCATTGTCCATTATCGTCCCTTGTTAGTACTCCTGGGTGAATCCAATGAACTGGAGAGTAGGAGTTGAAACTTTGCTGAGATTCAGGGCTTAACCAGCACAGGAACAGACCAAATAGTTAAGTCTCTGGGAAATACATTTTAACAATAGAGTGCTAATTATACATTTAAATAAAAGGGGCAGATGAGCCAAGTTTAAGGAAATTATAAATGAGTCTAACTGTGTTACTTTGGAGAGCATATATTCCAAAGAAAGGCCCAATGATAGGGTGCCAAATCCCTGAGATTATCTGCCTTGCCTATAGTGTCTAAGTATCTCTAGAGCCCTCAGGGGACCCACTGTTTGAGGCACTGTTTCTGTGGCAGTCAATGTTCAAGATAATTTCTTATCAACAACATAGGTTTAAATTGTACATTTTTAACCACTCTTAGCAATCCTAGTCTTTGAGTTGAAAGTTTTAGGTTATTTCTATTAAATATAATTACTCTTTCATGTTGGATTTCTTTTTGTATTCATATTTGTTTTACTTTCCTAGCTGCTAAAACATATACCATAAAATGGGTTTGCTTAACAATAGGAATTTATTGGATCATGGTTTCAGAGGTTAGAAAGCTTGCTTCTTCCAAAGATCAGTTTTTTTCTGGCTCTCCAGGAATCTTTGGGGGTTCTTTATTTCTATCACAGTGCAATGCACAATGAGATGTTTTCTCCCTTCTCTTCCTATTACCACTGACTTCCAACTTCTAGCTGTTCCCCATGGCTTTTCTCTCTGTGGCCTTCTCTATAAGGCCGCCAGTGATAGATGAAGACTCATGATTATTCAGTTGGGCAACAATTTGGCTGAATTACCTTCATCAAAACTTCCTATACACAAGACTTTCACACCTACAGGAATGGATTAAGATTCAGAACATTATTTGCCACCTGAATATGTGTGTTTGATATATGCCCCAGTTGTTTTTTGCCCTATTGTATTTTTAATGGATTAATTAAATGTATTTTACTTTATTCATTTTTTTTCTCCTCTAGTGGACATTTAGCCATAAAGCATGCATATCATTTTAAGTTATTATTGTAGAGATCTCAATATTCATCTGCCTTATATTATTGTCTGCATTAACTTAGTATTCTCAGTTCAGGAATGCACATATTTAGCCTTCCAGTGTTAAGTCCCAGTTCAATGAGGCTCAGAGGCAGACTAAAACTCAAACAGAGAAGTTTATTAGACCACCAGCATGGTGGGCATCTGAAGTGAGACTTCAGCCCACCTGTCCAGGTTGGGATTGCTTCTTTTGAGCTGGGGTAAAAGGGTGGGTTTAGAGAAGGGGCACAAAAATGTGGTGTGCAGATATGGGGTGGGAGATTACTGACTTTTGCCCTTTGGGGAGGAGGTCTTAGGGAGGGGGAGATGGATATGTTGGAATGTTAAACAAGATGTTTGATAATCTAGTGATATTCTGGTTGGTTTTGAGATTAGTACATCCTGTTGAATTAGGGGCAGGGGTGGGGGTTTTGAGCTATCCATATCAGGGCAAAGGAGACTTGCTGGTGCCAACCAGGGTCATGGGTGCACTATTTTGCCAAATGGGGCTAGCACCCAGGGCATGTCATTCCTTTATGCATCTAGTTGTTTAATCTGGAATGGTTTTCCTTTAACCTCAAGAATTTCTGTTAACATTTTTCATACCATGGGGCTGATAGTATTGCATTTTTCTCTGCTTTTGTTCATCCACATATATCTTAATTGGTTCATAGGTCAATATCGCCACGATGTATCCATTATTTTGACTCGACATTGATTTATATGACTACTCTTAAAATGCATAAAATTAAAATTAAATAGTATATTCTCTTTTGTATCTGATTGCATTTACTTACCATATGCCTGTAAGATTATTCAATATATTTTGATCACTGATGTTATATTTACTGCTGGGTGTATATACCTATAAATAAAATTCACTTGCTATTTACCCATTTTCCTATAATGGACATTTTTTCATTACCAGATTTTGGCTATTAAGAAGATTTATCTTTTTAAACGTGCATATCTTTTTCGGTGTACACAGAAGATAAACTGCAAGATCATAATGCAGATGTAAGTTTAGCTAGAATAGGCACTTTTTTTTACAAAGTGAGGGATCCATTTTATACTCCCACTCTCTCTGTATATGTGTATACATATTGAAGCCTATATCTGAACCCCTGAAACATTTAGCATATCTATTACATGTGTAATGGTATCAAAGATTGGTTTTAATCTTAATTTCCTATACAATTATACCTGCTGAATATCTTTTCAAAAGGTCATCAAACAACTAGATATTCTTTTTGTGAAATGCTTTTTTAAATTATTTTGCTCATTTTATTATTGGATTTGTCATAGAAGCTGTTCACATACTGGATAAGAATCAGTTGTCAGATATATTAATATTAAATTCTTCTAATCCAATATGTGGTTTACTTTTTTTCCAAATTAATTGTATCCATCAATGAACATAAATTCACAATTTTGGTTAAGTAAAATTTCATTTCTTTTTAATTTATTGGAAGTGATTTTATTAGCACAATTAATAAATTCTTGCCTATTCCAAATCAGGAAACTGTCTCATATATCTTTTCTAGAAGCCATTTTTGCTTGTTTTTTTTATATCTATGCATGTTATATTACCTTTCTCAATAGGCAATTATATTTTCCCATCTTCCACCTCATATTAATGTATAAGGATTTGAGATATATGGAAAAGTATTTTATTTCAATATAGGCATCAATTTTTCCCAATAACTTTACTGAAAGGACCATTCTTTAACTCTTTGGATTGACTTGTTGCCTTGTTGTAAATAATGGCAAGGTATATATGTGGATTTATGTATGCATTCTCTATTCTGTTCCATTGGTCTATTTTTTAGTCTTTTCAACAATACCACATGGCTTAATTATTGTTGCTCTGTAGAAATCTTACACTGTAAATTATCCAACTTAATTAATCTTCAAAATTTTAAAAGAATTTTGAACATTGACTTTCCTAAATAAATTTTAGGAATAATGATTTTTAGAAATTACAGATACACACACACAAGAAAAATCACTGGCCTTTTTATTGACAGTTCACTGGATTGAGTAGATGGCTTAGTAGGAATTAATATCTTAAAAATGCAGAAATTTATTTTATATGAATTAAATCTATCTCTCCATGTTCAGGTCTTCTTTATATTTTCATCATAATATATTCCTGTGTACCTTTCTGAGTTCTGGAACACTTCTCCTGCAATATTGTTATTTCAAAAGATCTCATACTAAGTAATTTATTATGTCTTAGAACTCCCCCTGTGTTATAAAATATATTAGTTTTAGTTAATGAGTTATTAAACTAAGATAAATTTAGTAAAATATTTAGCATTATTAGAACTTTACAAGGTATATCTCCAGTAACATCCTCTCACTAACTTAACATTATTAAAATATCTCAAAATGAAGATCTCTGAGATAAAAGTCCTTAAAACACTTTCTTTTGAGGGCGGCTACAAGAGGGTTGTACTTTTGCATAAGTTTTGTTTCACTTGTACAATTTTAAATTTTTAAGTCATTTATTAGCATAGGTATATTTTGAAATATTTTGGGAATGATGATCTTACCTGAAAACAGAGTGGATTGACAGATTGATTAATTTGTTTATTTATGCAATTGTTAATTTCATCACAATCAATCTTCCTGTTTCTTGAATATAGGAATGATTACTGCTAGTATCTTTCTTTGCAATTTATTGTAAGCAGATATTATTATTGAGGGAATGAGTATTTAATAACGTTGTGAAGGAGAGTAATATGAAATATCACGTTCTCTATGTAGCAAAATATATTATGTTTTCCTGTAAATACTGAAAATATTCTAAAACATGGATAACCTGAGACAGAAAGGGATAGTTTTCTGCTCATGGGCAAACATATGCACAGTTGTAATTATTATATAAGTTGCAGTGATATATGGAAATAATTACAATTTTTAAGACACACACAACCTACCATAATTAAATTTGTTAGAAACCAATCTGCTCACTGAACCTACCTTTTGTGTTGCCATTAGCTCCATCACGTGCTGTTGTCCACTCACTCTGTACTTCCAGTAATAGTTATAAATTTGCTAAATCTGCTGGAATGAGTTTATAATAGGATGAATATAAAGGAAGAAGTTAGTCTTATGTGTGCATACCTTTCTTATCTATATTGCTATTCTAATTTAATTTACAGTTGCTCTCTCAAAAAAAGTGAACATTGCAGGAGAGAAGTGGTTGTGATACATTTAGTGATGGGAAGAAGAGAAAAGAAATTAGTAACACCAAACACACAAGTTAATAGTCTTTTCTTATGCAAATAGGTAAGTCTGGGTTTCTGGTGTGGGTCCTATACTATCTCAGGTACAGAAAAGTCAAAAGAGAATATTTAATTGATATATCTGAGATTGTGAAGAAATATTCTGTTTTATAACAATGGCCTCTCTGTTCAGGTTTTGTTTAAAATTTGTGGCTACAATGACTTTAGAGAAAACTCCTGGGAACATAGCCCTTGTAATCTCTAGTAGCCATTTCTCAGGGGAAATTTCAAGGAAATGATTGGCTCCATTTGGTGAGGGAAGAGTCCCCAAATAAGATGTGTGCCTAAAACAATTTTAATTTTAAGAGATACTGATAATATCCTGGACCTGTGAGTTTCCTTTGGATCCTGGAGAATAAGGAGTAGAGGAGAGGGTTAGATCTCAGCCTCTGTCAGATGCCTGGAACCCAGGTTTTCCATGCATCCTTATTGTTTTCCTCTAAGGAATGGATTGATTTTCACTCTCCTTAGTGAGTTCAAACCCAAATGGTTCGTTAATGAGTAAACACCCTGTTTTAGTTTCCTTGCCTGCTCAAGTAAGTACCATGCAATGGGTTGAATTAAACAACAGAAATTTATTAGTTCATAGTTTTGAGTCTAAAAGAAAATCCAATTCAAGTCATCATCAAAGTGATGCTTTCTTCCTGAAGACTGGTGTTCTGGGTTGACTGCTGGTGATCCTTTATTATGTTGGTCTTTTAATTCTCTGTCACATGGCAATGTACATGGCAGCATCTCCTGGCCTCTTCTTTCATTTCTGGGTTCCATTGAATGTCATCTTAAAGCTTCCTGTGGCTACCTCTGTCTGAATGTCTTTCCTCTTACAAAGGACTTCAGTAATAGGATTATGAGCCTTCCTGGTTGAGGTGGGTCACACCTTAACTGAAATAAGCTGATCAAAATATCTTACTTACAAGGGGTTCATGCTCACAGGAATGGATTAGATTTAAGAACATATTTTTCTGGAATCCATACAGCTTCAACCTGACACACAGCCTTTAGGAAATTTCCAAATGTTGACATCATGGAATCAAATGCCATTTACTGTGCTGGGGCCAAAGCCTAGAACAGTGGTCTGTGAATTCTGTCGTCAACACACTTCATTTCCAGTGTTAAGTTATTCACCTGTTAACATGTTAACATCAGTGTTCACTATCAGGAGTCTTTTGGTAGTTTGGGACATGGGAGGGAATAAAACATGTGGAATAGTACCTGTCACAGGGTGCATGTTAGGAATGGTTTTGATATGTGTTCTTCAGGTTTTGCAACAATGGTTTGAGTGTATCAGTCAGATCCTTTCAGGAATGCAGAAATCTTTCCACTGTTCATAGAAGTACTACTACTTTTTTGTTGTTAATTTTCAGTTTAAATAAACTATATTCCAACAACACAAACACAAAGATTTTAAAACACTGAAATATGTTGAGATTTAGTACATTATGTGGTACATTTTGAAACATGCTTAAAATGCATTTGAAAAAAATATTTATTTTTTATGTTGAGAACATTAATCCATATATCTGCTAATAAGAAAAATTTAATCAGTTATGCTCCTCAAGTTCTTCAGACTTTAATAATGTTTACCTTATGTTTTATAAACCCACTAAATTGTAATTTCATCTCTTTTTATGAATTTGGATGATTTAAAACTCTGCTTGGTATGAGGGATTACTACAAATCACCAACTAGCAATGCTACTGACAAAAGACCTTGACCAAGAGGGGAAAGGGTAAAGACAAATGAGTTTATATGGATAAGATTCTTCAAAGTTGTCAGGAGGTCATTCCAGAATTTACACTTGTGCAGATTTCAGCAGGAACTCATTGACTGACAAAATAAATATTGCCTCAAATAGAGGGGTTCCTGAGGGCTCTGGAGACATCCAGATAATATAGGCAGGGCAGCTCAGGAGTTTGTTCCATGCCAGTTGGCCCTACTTTGGAATTTATGCTACCCAGTGTGACAAAGTTGGACTGAGTTGTTGTTTCCCTACACATGGCTCTTCTGCTCCTTCTAATGGAATTTATTAGTGTATTTCTAAGAGACTTAAATCTTTGGGCTGTCCATATACCAGGTGGGCCCTGAATCTCAACAGATTTTCAAAACATACTCTTCAGCTCATTGGACTCACCCAGGACAACTAACAAAGAGAAGATGATGGACAATGACAACCACAAAGATCAGAGATAATCTGCAATTGCAAGCAAGATAGCCTCCTCCATCTGCCCAATGAGATTTAAGCCCCCTCTCAGTTATACGCTGAGTGGGCACCATCATCCCAGAATCCTCAATATTGGGGAATGAATGATGGACTAGAGTAGAGTTGCTGTTATTCTGCTATAGACCTGTTTTGATTCTAGCAATGGAAGAACTTTTATCATTGATGTGGTGTCTATGGACACTGGAGGCTCTGAGGGGAGAGAGAGAAAAAAATATGTATAATTGAGAGCATTTTCAGGACATGGGAATTGTTCTAAAAACAGTGCAATGACAGATACAGGCCATTATATATGTCGTAATAACTTACAAAATTGTGTGGGAGAGAATGTAAACTACAATGTAAACTATAATACATGCTTTGTGGCAATGCTCCAAAGTGGATTCATCAATTTTAACTAATGTACCACACCAGGAAGGATGTTGTTAATATGGGAAAATGTGGGAGGTCTAGGGAGCAGGGCATATGGGATTCCCCTATATTGTTTATATAATATTTATATAATCTAAGTATATTTTTAAAAATTAAAAACTATATTACAAATAAATAAATAAATAAATAAATAAATATCTTCTTTTTGTTGTGTCATTTTATGAAGTATGTTTGAATGCTATTGTTCGAATCCCAAAGCTGGGCCTTTGGGGATACCAGAGATGTAGAGAAAAAAAAACTTTAACATGAAAATTAGGCAGAAGTTACATTTATTATGTCTGCAGACAGAAGCAAAGGCTAGTCTAAAGCAACTCAGACCTGAATGCCCATGCTGAGGTTTAATTTTTGCTTAAACACCTAAGTTACTACTTAGCATTTGCTTTGATTATGCATTAGTTTTAATGCATTTGGATGAACATACGTAGCTAGTTATATAATTTTATGATCAGTATGTTCAAGAAATCATGCTTACACATAAATTGCATTATCAAAAAAGAAGCAGATAACTCCACCCCTGGGTGTGAATTTTACTATGTTAATTAAGCAAGTTGAAGTGAGGACAGCAAGGAGCTTCTTCTGCACAAGTCTGACCAACTAGCTGAAGTTGTTTTTCATACTTCATTGCTTCAACAGGATATTCTCAACCACAAGGACCAGAATTTGGCATCAAGAGAGGTTTTCATCTTTTTACCTTCTAATTTACATAAAATTCTCTCCTTTTAACATAGCAACAGGGAGAGAAACATGTTATTTTCAGGTATTTGGCCCTTCTACATCTATCAATTCATTCTTGTTGGCATATAATTTTTCAAAGTATCTTCTTATGATACTCTTTATTTCAGTGGGGTCAATAGTGGTATCCCCTTCTTCATTTCTTATTTTGTGTATTTGCATCTGATCTCTCTTTTTCATTGTCAGTCTGGCAAAGGGTTTGTCAATTTTATTCCTCTTCTCAAAGAACCAGCTTTCATTTTTTAAAATTTTTTCTAGTGCTTTCTTATTTTCTATTTCATTTAGTTCTGCTCTAACCTTTGTTATTTCTTTCTTTCTAATTCTTTTGGGGTTAGTTTGTTGTTTTTCCAATTCCTCCAGTTGTGCAGTTAGATCTTCAATTTTAGCTCATTCTTCTTTTTTAATATATGCATTTATGACTATGAATTTTGCTCAGTACAGCATTGGCTGCATCCCATAAGTTTTGATATGTTGTGCTGTCATTTTCATTCGATTCAAGGTAGTTATTGATTTCTTTTGAGATTTCCTCCTTGACACACTCTTTGTCTAAGAGTTTGTTGATTAGCTTCCATATCTTTGTGCCTAATCTGGTAGTCAGCCCCTTAGTGATTTCCAATTACATTCCATTGTGGGCAGAGAAATTATTTTGTATAATCTAAATCTTTCTGAATACATTTAGAGTTGTTCTGTGACATAGCATGTTATCTATCTTGGTATATGATCTATGTGCCCTCGAGAAAAATGTATATCCCGCTGTATTTGGGTGTAGTGTTCTGTATATGTCTATTAGGTCCAAGTCCTCTAATGTATTATTCAGAGTCTTTGTTTCTTTATTGATTCTCTGTCTAGATATTCTGTCTAATGGTGATAATGGTGTATTAAAGTCCCCCACTATAAGTATAGAGGCATTTATTTCTCCATTTAATTTTTCCAGTGATTGCATCATGTATTTTAAGGCACCCTGATTAGATGCATAAATATTTATGATTGCTCTCTCTTCTTTGGAGATTACCCCTTTTACTAATATATAGTGTACATCTTTGTCTCTTACAATAGTTTTGCATTTAAAGTCTATTTTGCCCAATATTAGTATAGCTACCCCTGCCGTTTTTTAGTTATTGTTTGCTTGTAAAATTGTTTTCCAACGATTCACTTTCAGCCTCCTTGAATCCCTGGGTCTAAGGGGGTTTCTTTTAGACAACATATAGATGGGTTGTCCTTATCCATTCTGCCAATCTGTGTCTCTTGACTGGTGAGTTTTATCCATTAACATTTAGTGTTATTACTTTCAAGGAATTTCTTACAAGAGCCATATTTTCTTTGGGTTTATGTATGTCATATGTTGTTTTTATTTCTCTTTTTTGTCTTTTTAGTTGTTCTTTCACTCTCCTCCAACTCTCTCTCTCCTGTTTTTTCTTTCAACTGGTAGAATTTCCTTTAGTATTTCTTGAAGTGCAGGTTTCTTATTGGCATATTCTCTTAATTTCTGTTTATCTGTGAATATTTTGAACTCCAACATTTTTGAATGACAGCTTTGCTGGATAGAGAATTTATGGCTGGAAGGTTTTTTCTTTTAGTACCTTGACTGTGTCATACCACTGTCTTCTTACATCCATGGTTTTAGATAAGAAATCAAAACTTAATTGTATTGTGCTTCCCTTGTATGTGATGGTTCTCTTTTCTCTTGCTGCCTTCGGTATTTTCTCCTTGTCCTGAGTATTGGACATTTTGATAGCTATATGTCTTAGAGTAGGCCTGTTGCAATTTATACTGTTTGGTATGTGTTGTGCTTCCTGGACATGTACATCAATCTCCCTCAATAGGGTTGGGAAGTTTTCAGCCATTATTTCCTTCAACACTCCTTCTGTTCCCTTTCCCTTCTCTTCTCCCTCTCAGATGCCTATAATGCATATGTTTGTGCATTTTGTGTTGTCAGTTAAATCCCTAAATCCCTGCTGTTTTTTCTTCTATATTTTTTAGCTATCTGTTCTACTAGTTGTTTGATTTCAGATGTACCGTCTTCCACATCATTAATTCTTTTCCTGCTTGTTGAAATCTGCTGTTATGTGAATCCAGCATCTTTTTGATTTCTTGGATTGTGCCATTCATCACCATCATATCCGTTATCTTTTTATATATGTTTAAAATTTCTTCAGTATGTTCTCCCAGTGTCTTCTTAATATCCTTATTCTCTTCCTTCATTTCATTAATTTTGTCCATGATATTTGTTTGGACAGCTTTGATTAGTTATACAATGCTCTGCATATCTTCCTGGGTTTTAGTTTTATCATTGGAATGGTCCATGTCTTCCTGTTTCTCATTATGGTTTGTAATTTTTTGTTGCCCTCTGGTCATCATTTTATCTTGATGGATTTATTCAGTTGATTAGCTTCTCTCTCTGTTGTAGAGTTTTATTTAGCTGGTGGTTCTGTGTGTGTGTTAAGTTTTCTCTTTGACCCTTTTTTCTTCTTGTATTTCATTGCTTTTTTCTATGTTCTGATTTTATATTGAACAGTACACCTCTCTGTCCAGCTCCCTCCAGATTGATGTCCCCAAGGTTCTTGCTCTGCAGGCTACCAGAAGAGACCACCTGGGCAGGATCCTGTCCCCAAGCAGCCATCCTCTGTGAAAGAAATGGTGAGTGCCCACCTAAACCAACGCCATCTTCCATCTCTCAAAAATTCCCTATA
>JAQZBX010011480.1:0-42635 GCA_029593785.1 Cabassous unicinctus
CTCTTCTAACTTTTATCAATATTACTCTTATCCTTTTTCCTTTCTCATACTTTCAATTCTCTGGCACTAATCTTTTGACTTCAAGGTAACATAGAAAGAAGCAAGGAAGTAAAATAAGAAGAAAAAGTGTCAAAGAAAAAGTTAACACACACACAGAAACACCAGCTAAATAAAACTCTAAAAGAGAGAGAGAAGCTAATCAACAGAATAAACCCATCAAGATAAAATGATGACTAGAGGGCAAAAATAATTACAAATCACACTGAAAAACAGGAAGATATGGACCAGTCCAATGAACAAACTAAAAACCAGGAATATATGCAGAACATCGAACAACTAATCAAAGCTTTCCAAACAAATATCATGAACCAATTTAATGAAGTGAAGGAAGAGATCAATGATATAAAGAAGACACTGGGAGAACATACTGAAGAAATCATAAACATACTCAGAAAGATAATGGATATGATGGTGATCAATGGCACAATTCAAGAAAAGAAAGACATTGAATTCACATAACAGAAGATTTGAACAGGCAAAAGAAAGAATTAGTGATGTGGAAGACAAGTACAACTGAAATCAAACAGATAGTAGAACAGCAGGGACTCAGGAATATAACTGACAACGAAAATGCACAAACATATGCAATATGGGGATCCCAGAAGAAGAAGAGAAGGGAAAGGGAACATAAGGAGTCTTGAAGGAAATAATGGCTGAAAACTTCCCAACCTTATTGAGAGAGATAGATGTGCAGATCCAGGAAGCAAAGCACACCCCAAACAGTATAAATCTCAACAGTTCAACTCCCAGACATATACTTGTCAAAATGTCCAATGCTCAAGACAAAAAGAAAATACTCAAGGCAGCAAGAGAAAAGAAAATCATCACATACAAGGGAAGCACAATAAGATTAAGTGCTGATTTCTCATCTGAAACCATGAAGGCAAGAAGACAGTGGTATGAGTTAGTCAAAGCACTAAAGGAAAAAAACTTCGAGCCACAAATTCTCTATCCAGCAAAACTGGAATTCAAAATTAATGGAAAGTTCAAAATATTCAAAGATAAACAGAAATTAAGGGAGTATGTTAATAAGAAACCGGCACTTCAAGAAATACTAAAGGAAGTTCTACAAGTTGAAAGAAAAATCAAGGGAGAGTTGGAAGAGAGTTTAAAAACAACTAAAAAAAACAAAAAACAGAAACAAAACAACATATGACATACATTAACCCAAAGAAAATATGGCTGAAGAAAGAAATTCATTGCGAGTATTAACACTGAATGTTAATGGATTAAATTCATCACTCAAGAGACGCAGATTGGCAGAATGGATAAAGAAATATGATCCATCTATATGCTGTCTGTAAGAAACCCACCTTCGACCCAGGGATTCAAGGAGACTGAAAGGGAATGGCTGGAAAACAATTTTACAAGCTAACAATAGCCAAAAAATGGAAGTAGTATCTATTCTAATATCAGACAAAATAGACTTTAAATGCAAAACTATTGTTTGTAAGAGACAAAGATGGACACTATATATTAGCAAAAGGGGTAATCTCTCCAGAAGAGAGAACAACCATAAACATTTATGCACCTAACCAGGGTTCCTCAAAATACATGAGAAAACTCTGGAAAAACTGAGTGGAGAAATAAATGCCTCTACAATTATAGTGGGGGACTTTAATACACCATTATCACCATTAGACAGAACATCTAGACAGAGAATCAATAAAGAAACAAAGACTCCCAAAAATACAATCTGGACTTAATAGACATATGCAGAACACTACACCCAAATACAGCAGGATTTACATTCTTCTCGAGTGCACATGGATCATACTCCAAGATAGACCACATGCTAGGTCACAGAACAACTCTCAATGAATTCAGAAAGATTGGGATTATACAAAGTAATTTCTGTGATCACAATGGAATGAAATTGGAAATCACTAAGGGCCAGAGAAACAGGTTAGGCACAAGGATATGGAAGTTAAACAACACAATCTTAGACAAACAGTGGGTCAAGGAGGAAATCTCAAAACAAATCAGTAACTACCTTGAAACTAATGAAAATGACAGCACAACATATCAAAACCTTTGGGATACAGCCAAAGCTGTCCCGAGAGAGAAGTTCATTGCCATAAATACATATATTAAAAAATAAAGAGCTAAAATTGAAACCTAACTGCACAATTGGAGGAATTGGAAAAAACAACAACAAACTAAACCTAAAGGATGTAGAAAGAAGGAAATAACAAAGGTGAGAGCAGAACAAAATGAAATAGAGAATAATAAAACACAAGAAACAGTAAACCAAACCAAAAGCTGGTTCTTCGAGAATATCAAGAAAATTGAGAAAACCTTAGCCAGACTAACAAAGAAAAAGAGAGAACAGATGCAAATACACAAAATAAGGAATGAGCAAGGAAATATCACTACTGACCCCACAGAAATAAAGAGTATCATAAGAGGATACTTTGAAAAATTATATGCTAACAAGAATGGTAATTTAGAGGAAATGGGCAAGTTTCTAGCACAAACAGCCTACATTGATGAAAGAAGAAATTGATGAACTCAACAGCCCAATTACAAGTAAAGAGATAGAATCAGTCATCAAAGTCTCTCAACTAAGAAGAGCCCAGGACCAGATGGCTTCACAGCTGAATTCTACCAAACATTCCAGAAAGAGCTAACACTGATTCTGCTTAAGATCTTCCAGGAAATAGAAGTAGAAGGAATATTGCCTAACTCATTCTACAATGCCAAAATTACCCTAATACCAAAACCAAACAAAGATACCACAAGAAAGGAAAATTACAGACCAATTTCTCTAATGAACCTACATGCTAAAATCCTCAACAAAATACTTGCTAATTGTATTCAACAACATATCAAAAGGATTATACACCTTGACCAAGTGGGTTTCATCTCAGGTATGCAAGGATGGTTCAATATAAGAAAATCAATCAATGTAATACACCACATAAACAAACTGAAAGAAAAAAATCACATGATCATCTCTATAGATGCAGAAAAAGCATTTGACAAAATACAGCACTCTTTCCTGATAAAAGCACTGCAAAAGATAGAAATAGAAGGAAACTTTCTGAATAAGATAAAGGGTGTATATGAAAAACCTAAAGCTAACATCATCTTCAATGGTGAAATCCTAAAAGCCTTCCCTCTGAGATCGGGAACAAGACAACGATGCCCACTATCACTGCTCCTATTTAACACTGTCTTAGAAGTACTTGCTCAAGCACTGAGGAAAGAAAAGGATATAAAAGGTATCCAGATAGGAAAAGAAGAAGTAAAATTTTCATTATTTGCAGATGACATGATCGTATACATAGAAAGCCCAGAAAAATATACAACAAAGCTTCTAGAACGTGTAAAGGAGTTCAGTAGCATTGCAGGCTCTAAGATCAATGCTCAAAAATCAGTAGCAGTTCTGTACACTAATAACAAGGAATCGGAGGAGGAAATCAAGAAAAAAAAGCCATTTACAATAGTAACTAAAAGAATCAAATACCCAGGAATAAATTTAACTAAAGATGTAAAGGACTTATATACAGAAAACTACACAGAGGAAATCAAAGAAGACTTAAATAAATGGAAAAATATTCCCTGTTAATGGATAGGAAGACTAAACGTCATCAAGAGGTCTATCCTACGCAAACTAATCTACAGATTTAATGCAATCCCAATAAAAATCAACACTATATTTTTTAAGGAACTGGAAAAACTAACCACAAAATATATTTGGAAAGGTAAGACGCCCTGAATTGCCAAAGACATATTGAAAAAGAAAAATTAAATTGGAAATATCACATTACCTGACTTTAAAACATACTACAAATCTACAGTGATCAAAACTGCATGGTATTGGAACAAGGATAGACCTTCTGACCAATGGAACCAAATTAAGAGTTCAGATATAGATCCTCCAATATACAGTCATCTGATATTCGACAAGGCCACCAAGCCCACTCAATTGGGAGAGAATGGCCTCTTTAACAAGTGGTGCATGGAGAACTGGATATCCGTATCCAAAACAATGAGAGAAGAATTCCATTTTACACCTTATACAAAAATCAACTCCACTTGGATCAAAGATCTAAATATAAGAGCCAAAGCTCTAAGGACCTTGAAGATAATGTAGGGAAGCCTCTACAGGACCTTTTAATAGGAAATGGTTTCATGAACTTCACACCCAAAGCACGAGCAGCAACAGAAAAAAATACATAAATGGTATCTCCTCAAAATTAAAAACTTCTGCACCTCAAAGGATGTTATTAAGAAAACAAAATGACAGCCTACCCAATGGGAGAGAATATTTGGCAACCATATATCTGATAAAATCCTAATATCCTACATATATAAAGAAATCGTACACCTTGAAAATAAAAAGACAAACAATCCTTTTAAAAAATGGGAAAGTAACCTGAAAAGACACTTCTCTAAGGAAGAAATACAAATGGCTAAAAAGCACATGAAAAAATGCTCGATATCACTAGCTATTAGGGAAATGCAAATCAAAACTACAATCAGGTACCATCTTACAGCCATCAGAATGGCAGCTATTAAAAAAACAGCAGAATATAAGTGTTGGAGAGGATGTGGAGGAATAGGAACCCTCATCCACTCCTGGTGGGATTGTGGAATGTTCCAGCCACTGTGGAAGATGCTTTGGCAGTTCCTCAGGAAACTAACAATAGATCTCCAATATTTTCCAGTGATTCCACTGCTGGGTGTATACCTAGAAGAATTGAAAGCAAAGATATGAACAGATATATGCAAACCAATGTTCATAGTGGAATTGTTCACCATTGCCAAATGTTGGAATCAGCCCCGGTGCCCATCAACAGACGAATGGATAAGAAAAACGTGGTACATACAAACAATGGAATAGCTGTAAGTAGGAATATAGTGCTAACACATGGAATAACGTGGATGAAACTTGAAGACCTTATGTTGAGTGAAGCAAGCCAGGCATTGAAGGATGAACAGTATATGACCTCACTGATTTGAATTGAGGAAAGTGAACAGTCTCTGAGAACCACTGTCTGAAACATAGGTTAGCAAGGGAGAGAAAGAGAAGAGTAGGTTGTGAGCCATTACCCATATGGACATAATCTATGGAAAAGTGATAGTGTATCATTGCATATTGAAGAATAGGACTGTTGGGTAGTGATATTACTGGGTTTGGTGGTGCAGGGTTGACAGGTGGTTAGATTAGGAAGGGCCAGTTAGAATACCCGGGGCGTGTAACTATGAATCTTGTCATTCTATGAGTCAAGACAGGGGAGTGTCATATGCCCCAGGGGGATGGGGAAGGAGCAACAGAAAAGATCAAATGGGGCATTTAGTGATCATGGGAAATGTTTTCATTACCTTACAGTAATGGACACAGGACATGGTAAATATCATCAAAAATTATTAAGCTGTTCCGCCTAAATTGTAAACTATGCTGTAAACCATTAACAATGTTTATTTGCTATATTTCACTATCTGTATAACAGTTATAACAATGTTAACATCCGTAAAAAAAAAAAGATTTTAATATTGCGTGGGAAAGGGGGAGGGAGGTTGGGTATGTGGGAGTCTCTAGTATTCCATGTGTGGCTTTGCTGTGACCTAAAACTTCTTCAAAAATTAAATGAAAATTTGGGAGACACTGGGGAATGGGAGTGGGAACGTGTCACCGTACACTGGATTCCAATAATGTAGTTGTGAAAGGAAAAAAGAATAATGTTTTAGAAAGGAAAATTTTTTCCCATTTTTTTGAATGTCCCAATCTGCTAAATGTATTTTATTTTTAGTTTTTTTTTCTGAGTTTCCTTGTATTTTATCTCTTGCATTTAATCTTATCATTATTATTTCATTTTCATATTAATTGTATTTGGTTAATATATGGGCTTCATCTTCAAGGAAGGTTTAGATCACAGAAGGGTTACAATGGGGGCTGAAGAGGACCATTGGTGGGGGGTGTCTGGGATGGGGGATTCATGGGAGTAAGTTCATCTGAATATACATGAAAGATATATAAAATTGTTCAAATGATCAAGGGATGGGGCTTGGTCATGGTGGGTAGACAATCACTCAATGAATGAGGGAATCTGAATTCGCAGCCTGGAGAGCTCTGCCAAATTCTCCAAGGGTGCAGTAACAGTTCCCAGAGTGCAGGGGCAGCATCTGGCAAAAGAGGATGGCCCACTGATGTATTCTTGTTATTGATGACTAGCCTTATGAGTCTTTGCTCTTGTAATTGAAACTTACCCTACTGTTATCGGGTGCCTAAGGGTTGCCACCTGAGAGGCTCCTTGTTGCTAAAATGTGGCCTCTCTCTAAGCCAAACTCAGCATGTAAATACATTACCTTCCCCCCAGCATGGGACATGACTCCCGGGGATGAGCCTCCCTGGCAACGAGTGATTAATACCAAGTGCCAACTGGCAACATGACTGGAAAAAGACCTAGAATGAAAGGGGGAAATGTAAAGACAAATGAGTTCATGTGGCTAAGAGTCTTCAAAGAGAGTTGGGAGGTCATCCCAGAGGTAATGCTTATGCATAACTCAGTAGGATCTCATAGAACACCAAAGTGGATATCACCCCACACAGAGGGGCTCCTGAGCGCTCTGGAGAAACCCAGGTCCTATATAAGGGGAATAGCATCAGAGATTGATGCCTTATCAGTGGGCTCTGCTTTGGAATCTGTGCTCCTGAGAGTGACAGAGTTGGACTCAAATAAGTCCTCCCTGCACATGGTCCATCAGTCCCTTCTATTCAAACCTATATGTGATGCTAGAGTGTGTAGGTATACCTCCAGAGACTGGAGCCTTTTGCCTACCTATGTGCCAGCAGTGCCTGGAATCTTGGTGGAGCTTCAAATCCTGCTCTACAACTCAATGGACTCACCCAAGTCACCTGGCGAGGAGACGATGCTGGACAATGGCCATCCCAGGGAATGGAGACATCCTGCAGCTGCAGGCAGGATAATCCCATCCACTATATCCATGGGATATAAGGCCCCTCTCACTTGGAGATGGAGTAGACATCACCATCCCAGTTCCCTCAGGATTTGGGGAAGAGCTATGTACTAGAGTAGACTAGATGATGTTCTGTTGTAGACATATTATGATTCAAGCAATGGAGGAAGATATAACAGTGAGATGGAGCCAGTGGCCACTGGATTCTTTCTGGGAAGGGAGAGGAAGGGCAGTTGTAATACAGGTTTTTTTTTAGGACTTCGGGTTTGTCCTGAGTGATGTTGTGGTGATGGATATAGGCCACTTTACATCAGCATATACCATGCAGAACTGTGTTGGAGAGAGTGTGGTCTATGATGTGAACTGTGGTCTATGCTTAGTGGCAAAGTCCCAGGATGTGTATATCTATTGCAGGTGATGTGCCACACTAATGAAATATGTTTATGTGGGATATTATGGGAGGTGTGGGAGGTGGGGAACATGGGGATCCCTGTAATTTCTATGTAATATTTAGGTAATCTAAGCACTTTAAATATATATATATATATATAACATTTATGTAAGCAAATGCACATATATGCATATATATTTATATATCATTTTACAAATATTGGTTTGTATTGTGAAAAATTTGAATTTTACCCACAATAAAAAAAAGTAAAAATAAAAATAAAAGAGAGAGAGATCATGCAAATGCATAAAATAAGAAATGAGGAAGGAGTTATCACTATTGACCCCACAGAAATAAAGATTATCATAAGAGGATACTTTGAAAAATTATACAGGAACAAGATGGTTAATTTAGTGGAAATGAACAAATTCCTAGAAACACACAAGCAGCCTACATTGACAAAAGAAGAATTTGATGAAATTAACATACAAATCACAAATAATGAGATATAATTAGTCATCAAAAACCTCCGAACTAGGAAAAGCCCAGGACAAGACAGATTCACAGGTGAATTCTACCAAACATTTGGGAAGAACTAACACCCAACCTGCTTAAACTCTTCCAAAAAATAGAATTGGAGGGAACATTGACTAACTCATTCTATGATGCCAACATTACACTAATACCAAAGCCAAACAAAATGTCACAGGACATAAACCTATAAACAAATCTCTCTAATGAACTTAGATGCTAAATTTCTCAGTTAAATACTTGCTACTCATATTCGACAATATATCAACCAATTTATGCACCAAGACCAAGTGGGTTTCGTGCACGGTATATAAGGATGATTCAACACAAGAAAATCAATGTAATGCACCACATAAACATTTTGAAAGAAACAAACAAACAATCATCTCTATAGATGGAGAAAAAGCATTCAAAACACTTTCCTGATAAAAACACTACCAAAGATAGGAATAGAAGGAAATGTCCTCAACATGATGAAGGTTACATATGAAAAACCCACAACTAACATCATATTCAATGGAGAAATCTTAAAAGCTTTCCCTCTAAGATTGGCAAAAAGACAAGGATGCCCACTTTCACCACCCCTATTTTACATTGTGTTAGAAGTACTTGCCCCGGCACTTAGAGAAGAAAAAGATCCTAAAGGGATCCAATTTGTCAAGGAAGAAATAAAAATTTCACTATTTGCAGACATGATCTTTTCCATAGAAAACACTGAGAAATCTACAACAAAGCTTCTAGAGCTTATAAATGAGTTCAATAAATTTGAGGATTATAAGATCAATGTGCAAAAATCAATAGCATTTCTGTACACCAATACTGAGCAATCTGAAGAGGAAATCAAGTAAAAAATCCCATTTACAATAGAAACTAAAAGAATCAAATGCCTAGGAATAAATGTAACTAAAGATGTAAATGACTTATACAAAGAAAACTACACAACATTGTTAAAGGAAATCGAAGAAGACTCAAATAAATGGAAGGGTATTCCCTGCTCATGGATAAGAAGACTAAACAGAATTAAGATGTCTGTCCTACCCAAAGTGATCTACAAATTTAATGCAATCCCAATAAGAATCAGCATAGACTTTTTTACTGAATTGGAAAAACAAGCTATGAAATTTATCTAGAAGGGCAAGAGGCCCTGAATAACCAAAGACATTTTGAAAAAGAAATATGAAATTGGAGGTTTGGCAGTACTAGACTTTAAAACAATACAAAGCTACAGTGGTCAAAACTTGCACGGTATTAGCACAAGTATAGACATACCAATCCATTGAACTGAATTGAGAGTTCTGATGTAGATCCTCACATTTACAGTCATCTGATAATCAACAAGGCCACCAAGCCCATTCAACTGGGAAATAATGGCCTCATAAACAAATGGTGCTTGGAGAACTGGATATTCATATCGGAAAGTAGGAGAAATGAACACCATCTCACACCATATACCAAAATTAACTCAAGATGGATCAAAGATCTAAATATAAGAGAGACGACCATAAAGATCTTGGAAAATAATGTAGGGAAACAACTACAGGATCTTGTGATAGTAAATGTTTACATGAATTTTAAACCCAAAGCACAAAAACTGAAAGAAAAAATAGAGAAATGGGACCTCCTCAAAATTAAAATTTTGCACCTCAAAGGAGTTTGTCAATGAAGTGAAAAGGAAGGCTCCTTGATGGGAGAAAATATTTTGTAACTATACATCTGATAGGGGCCTAATATCCTGCATATATAAAGAAATCCTACATCTCAAAAGTAAAAAGACAAACAACTCATTTAAAAAATGGGCAAGTGATTTGAGTAGACACTTCTTCAAAGAAGAAATACAAATAGCTATAAAGCACATTAAAAACTGCTCAACATCATTACCTATTAGGGAAACACAAATTAAACTACAACAAGATATCATCTTACAACCTTTAGACTAGTGGCTATTAAGAAAACAGAGCACTATAAGTGTTGGAGGGGATGTGTAGGAATGGGAAAACTCACCCACTGCTGGTGAAAATTTAGAATGTTGCAGCCATTGTGGAAGACAGTATGGTGGTTCCTCAGAAAACTAACTGTAGAACTGCCATATGTTCCAGCAATTCTACTGCTGAGTATATACCCAGAAGAATTGAAGGCAAAGACACAAACAGATATATGCACAGCAATGTTCATAGTGGCATTATTCGCTATTGCCAAAAGTTGGAATCAACCCAAATGCCCATCAACAGATGAACTGAAAAACAAATTGTGGTATATGCATAAAATGGTATATTACTCAGTTTTCAAAAGGAATACAGTAGTAACCCATGGGATAACATGAATCTTGAGAACCTTTTTATTGAGTGAAGCATTCTGAGCACTGAAGGACAAATATTACATGACTTCACTAATATGAATTAAACAAATTGAGCAGACTCACAGAGTTAGAGACTGGAAAACAGGTTTACAGGAAATAGAGAGTGATGTGTGTTTCCAATTATATGTGGAGTAGACATCACCGTCCCAGAATCCTCTGGATTGTGGAATGAACTATTGACTAAAGTAGTCTTACTGGTATTCTACTATAGACTTGTGATTCTAGCAATGGAAGAAATTATCTTCTTAATGTGGAAGCAGTGGCTACTGGAGGTTCTGAGCACTGGAGAGGCAAAAACATGTGCAATACAAGAGCATTTTAGGGACTTGGGAATTGTTTTGCATGATATTGTAACAATAGATGCAGGCCATTATATATCTTGCCATAACTGACAGAATTGGGTGGGAGTGTGTGTAAACTACAATGTAACCTATAATCCATGCTTAGCGGCATTGCTCCAAAATGATTTCATCAATAACAATGAATGTCCCTCATTAATGAAGGAGGTTGTTAATGTGGGAAAATGTAGGAGGAGTGGGGAGAGGGGCATATGGGAATTCCCTATATTTTTTATGTGACATTTGTATAATCTGCCTATTTAAAAAAAAAAGAGAGAGAGAAAAAAAAAAACAATTATACACAAACTTCCAAAAAACTGAAAAGGAGCAATGACTTTTCAATTTATTTTTAAAACTCAGCATTATCTTCATAGCAAAACCAGATAAAGATATTATGTGGAAACAATACTACAGGCCAAGATTCCTCGTGAACATAAATATAAAAATTCTAAACAAAATCTAGCAAATTGAATTCAATTGTATCTAAAAAACATAATACATGAGGACCAAGTGGGGTGTGTGGTGACAGTTTCATACGTGATGATGGCTTGATACATCAAAGTTTATCAAATGTTACACTTAAAATATGTTCAGTTTATTGTATGTCAATTATGCATCAATAAAACAGTTTAAAAAATTGAAATTTAGTGGTTAACATGTTCTGAGGGGAGGGGGATTTTAGAATAGAATAGATGGAACACAAGTAATTTTTAGGACATTGGAATTGTTCTGCATGATCTTGCAAAGATGGATACAGGCCATTTATAATAGTGTTCAGGCAAATTGCAAATCATTATGTAAACCATTGACCATGGTTAGTAGCAATGCTTCAATATTTGTACATGAATTTGAACAAATGCACTGTAAACTTGTTAAATGTTATTCATAGGGGAGAGTGGGAGAGAAAGTCTTAGAGGTGTCAAAAAAGGACATTCTTTTCTTGTTTCTGATCATTGGCAGATAATTTTCACCCTTTCACTATTTGAAAGGAAATGTTTCCAGTGTCCACATTCAGGAAAATCTCTACTTGGTGTAATTTGATGTTCATACAGAGGGAAGTCCCAGGAAAAGTGCTGGCTGAAAAGAAGCTTGCATTTCTCAAACTAACATTCCAGAATCCAAGTTCTGAAGAGAATAGGGCCCTCCCTTTTCAGTTAACAGCTTCATTGCAAACACCCTGAGCCCATTCTTTGCTTGTTTCCATGTCACCTATCATTAATTGTGGCCAGTGTTGAGCCAAGAGGAACCCAGGACACAGGTTCAGGATGTGAATCTCTAGGTATTCCTTATGTCAATTTTTGATATGTCCACATTACATAGAGCTAGATCATCAGAAGTGGGAAGGACTTGGCCATGTCAAAATCTTTATTCATACCCCTGGGAATAACTCATTTATCAAATGAATGTCTTCTTGTTTACCTCTTTGAGAATACCTTTCTTTTTTTTTTTCTTTTCTGGCATAATATGACGTTTCTTCAGTTGGTATCAATTTTGCAGTGAAATCGTTCCTGACCTCCTTGTTTTGTATTAATTTATGCTTCATAATATTTGTTTTTACTTTTCTCTTAAATTTGTCATCTTTTGAGTAAAACCTCTCTTTTCTTCAGTGTGTGAACTACATGTGGTTGGAAAAGGTACCAACATTTTCCCATTCTACCTATTTTAGCACAGATCCCACTACAAGGTAGGTAATTAGTAATTTTACTGAATGCATGCATGAGGATATATCTTATAGATTTGGCAGTAAAATATTTGAGATATATAGCTTTGCTTTTATCTCTATGTGCCCAATTGTACCTTTTTCAAATTCAACTTCTTAGCCATAACTCTCTACTAAAATATTGTTTTCCTTGTATTTAAGCAAAATGATGCAATTTTGTAAGGTGCCTTAAGGAATGTGATAATGGCCTTGAAGAAATTAAGTACAGAGATAGAGGTGCTTTCTCATGTCTAATGAAGAAAGCATAGATATGGCCAGGGGAAGACCAATTTAAATCCAGATCCTGATCCAGGACAGAGCTCAAGGAAGTGCAAAGTATTGGATAGGAAGGGCTTTCTCTGTCAACAGTCCCACTAAATAATGGATACCTCTGAAGAAACCTCATGAACAACTATGCCACGTGGCTCACTTATGCTGAGAGCAGGATACAGGCATCAACTTTCTCATGCATCACCAGGTGAGTCTACTTTAAATACTTAGGGTTGAGGGACACAGACCATCATCTGTCAAATTCAGATAATTTCCACTTTTATTGGAGTGCTAAGTGCAATGTTGATTATCCTTGAGTTTTGGTGAGGAAGAGGGCAGGGAAGACAGACTCCTTATCTTGGAAATTCAGCATCCTTGGATTCTTCTGGAAAATAGATTTCATGTGATGCTGCAATTGAGCTTAGTATCTAAAGGGGCAAAATACAATATCCTCATAGGTTCCTTTTGCAGTAAATTGTTACACTGGAGACAAAAGATATATCTACATTCCAAGAACATGGGTTTCTCAAGATAGCCCATGCTCATACAATATTTGCTTCCCTAATGAAACTGTACAGCCATGACCACTCTCTGGGGAACAAATTATACATATAAATCAAATGCTATTGTTTCCTGAAAGTCTCTACTCTTTACATGCAAATAAGTCATTTGTGCTAATTATATGTTTATTCCTGTTGCTGAGCAATGAGTACACATATATAAAAGCCACATGTCCAAATTTATATATAATCAAATGCAAGATGGCATTAAAGATTTGAATTATTGTTGAGCTTGGAGATGAGGTGGAGGAAATATCCAAACTCATCCGGGTCTCCAGCTCTTCTTGCATGTCCTGCCTAGCTGTACCATTAACCCATCATAGGACTGAAAATTTTAAGGACTCAAGGGTAGCATAAAATTTTGCACACAACTTGCAACACTTTCCAATGGAAATATAATGCAAGGTTTGTATGCAGTTTTAAATTTTGTGCTAGCCATAGTAAAATGTAAAGAAAAACAGGTGGAATTAATTTTAATTAATTAATTAATTTTAATTAATTTATATATTTATTTGCATATATATGTATATATAACCTAATATATCTAAATATTATTTCTACCTGTGGCACTAGTCACATACATATGATTGGTGGTATGATACCAAATTAAACAGCACAGCTATAAAACATTTCCATTACAGCAATTCTTATTAGACATCTCTGTTCTGGAGAAGGGGTGAGCAAAATTTTTATAAATAAAGATTGATTGGAACAAAGCCTACCCATTCTTTCCATATTGTCTATGGTTGTTTCCATCCATAACAGCAGGAATTCAGGTTTGTCTAAAAGACCACAAAACCCGCATGGCCTTAAACACTTTCCTTCTGAGCCTTTATGGAAAAATTTGGTAGCCTCTGCTCTAGAGTATCCTGGGCTATAATGCAATTTATGTTATTAATGAAATAATTACTTCAAACTGGATATTGATATCAAATCTATGCCTATGACTCCTAAAAGTGAGAGCCATATGACAAAATTGTTTTATACTGCTTGGCATAGAGTTGATACTTAGCCAGTGATAGTTTAATTAATGAATGACTAGATTTTCCTCTTTCTTTCTCATACTTGTCATTTTTAGAATTCTGAGTAATGTTTATGAAAAGTATTTCATGTTTGACTGTCTGCTCTCATCTGTGGATTTCCTGACCAAGTTTACATATCTGGATGAGTTTTGGCCAGATGTGGGTTTTAAATGGAGTGTTTTCTATCCTTCACCTTTGTTCACAATCCATCACTCCTTTTTAACAAACATATTTTTTATTAGGTCAGGTGTAGGCTTACAGAAAAATCATGCATAAAGTAGAGTGTTCCAAAATATACCCTCACACACATTTTCCTGATTTAACAGTTTTCATTATTAGTTTACCTTTTTTACAATTGCTGAAATTGTATTATTATTATAATTATACTATTAACTATAACCATAGTTTTCATTAGGGTTCATTTGTGCATTGTACAGTCCTATGGATTTTTTTCTGGTAACTTACATATAACCTAAACTTTCCCATTTTATCCACTTTCAAATATACAATTTGGCAGTGTTAATTATATTCACAATGTCGTACTCTGTCACCATCATCCATTGCCAATACTTTTCCATCACTGGTAATGGAATCTCCATTCCTATTAAACATTAATCTCCCATTTGCTATCCCCAACAGGCCTTAGTAAACTGTATTCTTGTTTCTGACTTTATGAAATAGTATAATCCATTATTTCATACAAGTGAGGTTGTACAATACTTGTCCTCTTGTGTCTGGCTAATTTCACTCAACATGAGGTCTTAAAGTTTCATCCAGGTTGTAGCATGCCTCAAAACTTCATTCTTTTTACAGCTAATAATATTCCAATGTATGTATATACACATTTTTTAATCCATTTATCTTTTCATGGACTTTTCTGTTTCTTCCACCTTTCAGCAGTTGTGAATAATGTTGCTAAAAGCATTGGTGTGCAAATATCTGTTCCAATACCTGCTTTCAATTGTTTTTGAAAGTTTGTCCTGCAGTCTGAGATCTAATGGTAGGCAGCAGGATCACAGCAGGGTTTTGGAGTGGTTTCAATTATTTTCCTCACTTTATGCCTCGGAGAAATAGCATAGTGTGAGAAATATGTAGTTGTATGGCTTTAGAGTTTGGATTAATGGTTCTATAAGTTTTCTCAAACAAATCAATTTTATTGATACATATTAATAAAGCAAACAATTCATCCAAAGTGTACAATCAGAGATATCTCGTAAAATCGCATAGTTATGCATTCATCACTTCAATCAAGATTAGAGTGTTTTCATTATTTTCATTGATATTAATAATAAAAAAACAAACTAGAAAATGCCTCACCTCTCAATCTCCTGCTGTACATAACTGCTATTTCTGTCTTTTATTGCACAAGTATTTATTTGTTTATTAAGCAGTTTTATTGAGATAGTTGGCATACCATATAACTTATCCAAAGTATATAATCAATGGTTTTTAGAATAATTACAATGTACAATCATCATCTCAAAAATTTTAAAACACTTTCCTTACTCCAGAAAGAAAGACTCCGTGGCCCTTAGCATTCTTTCCTCAGACCTGCATAACCACTAATCTACTTTCATCTTTATAAATTGATTTATATTTACATTTCATATAAAAGGAATCAAACAATATGTAATATTCTGTGTTTGGTCTCCTTCACTTAGTATAATGTATTTTTTGTCTGGTATTAATATTTTGTAGTAGTAACCTACATTTGTTCAGCTTTGAAAAAAATGGTCTTACATATGCAATTTTACACATATTCATATTTCACATAATATATTTATATTTCACATAATATATTTAATTCATAATAGGACAATCATACAGTGTTTGTCCTTTTGTGTCTGGCTTGCTTCACTCAACATAATGTTCTCCAGATTCATCCATGTTGTATGTTTCACAACTTCATTTCTTCTTACTATTGCATAATATTCCATCATGTGTATATGCCACAATTTATTTATCCATTCATCAGTTGATGGACACCTTTTGGCTATCATGAATAATGTTTCTATGAACATCAGTGTGCAGATTTTTATTCATGCCATTGCTCTCAGTTCTTCTAAAAATAAAACAAAATTAAAATAGCGGTATATTAAATAAATGAAAAATATAAAACTTTTTTTTTTTTACTTTTGCCTTTCATCACTGCAATATCTGGTGTGCAATCTGTGCTGTGAGACCTTCCCCCTCTCATTCACCGGTGTCTCACTATTTTTCATTTTTTTTTCATAGAAATTTTAGGTCACAGCAAAGTCATACATAGAATACAGGAGACTCTCATATACCCAACATCCTCCACCTTTCCTTCTCCACCATATTAATACCATTTTATATGAGGATGATAGGATTGTTATAACTGTATTAAAATAGTGAAACATAGCTACTACACATTGTCAATGGTTTACACTATGTTTTACATATTAGACCATACACTTTAATAAAATTTGAAGATATTTACTATGTCCTGTGTCCACCATGGTATGGTAATGAAGGACATTTCCACTGACCATGAAATACCCCATTTGATCTATTCTATTCCTCCCACCCCATTCCCCCAGGGCCCACGATGACCCCCTGGCTTGACTTGTTGGATGACAAAATTCATAGATACATGCAACAAGAGTTCTTGACACACTGGTTTGTCCTACCTTATTAGGAACCGCCCTTGCTCTCTAGAGACTCTCACCTGTCAATTTCTGAACAAATAGGTTCTCTCAAACAAGGGAGTCCATCTCCTTCCCTCTCATTATGTGGGTCTCCACCCACTGATACAACACATTATGACAGAATGAACACTCTCACACTCCCTAGAAGCCTGCTCCAGGTGCACCCTGTCCAGAATGCCTCCCCAACCAACACCCTAAACCATTGATGCTTCCTTGTCCTATTGCCATGAAAGCATTTACACCTCTGTACTTTTAACCTCATGCCCACAAATCCCCAGTGTTCACCTTGTCCCTCTCTCAAATCTCCCCCCAGTATCCTGGACCTTCTAACCCACCCTTCCCAATCTACCCACCTATCAAAACTGTGCCACCCAACTCAATAATATCATTACCTTCCTGTCCTATCCCTTCAATATGCAACTACTCTATATCACTTTACCATAGATTATGTCCATATGTGTGATGGTTCACAACCTTTTTTTCTCTTTCTATTACTTGTAAATCTATCTTACTGACAATGGCTCTCTGAGACTTCTCAATTTCCTTAATTCATATCAGTGACTTCATGTACTGTTCATTCTTCAATGCCTGGCTTGCTTCACTCAACATAAGGTCTTCAATATTCATCCATGTTATCCCAGGTGTTAGTACTTTATTCCTTCTTACAGCTGAGTAATATTCCATTGTATGTATGTAACAGATTTTGTTTATCCATTCATCTGTTGATGGACACCTGAGCTGAATCCAACATTTGGCAATAGTGAACAATGCCACCATGAACATTGCTGTTCATATATCTGTTCGTATCTTTGCTTTCAATTCTTCAGGATATATACCCAACAGTGGAAACAGTGGATCTTATGGAAGTTCTATAGTTAGTTATTTGATGAAGCACCAAACTGTCCTCCATAGAGGCTGGACCATTCTACCATCCCACCAGCAGTAGATAAGGCTTTCCATTTGTCCACATCCTCACCAACACTTATAGTCTGTTTTTTTAATAACCACCATTCTAATGGGTGTAAGATGGTATCTCATTGTAGTTTTGATTTGCAGTTCCCTAATAGGTAGAGATATCAAGCATTTTTTCATGTGCTTTTTAGCCATTTGTATTTTTTCCTTGGAAAAGTGTCGCTTCTAGTCACTTGATGATTTTTTTAAATGGGTTGTTTGTCTTTTTATTTTCAAGGAGTGGGGTTTCTTTATGTATGCAGAATATTTGGCTTCTATCAGATATATGGTTGCCAGTTATTTCCTCCCATTAGGTAGGCTGCCTCTTTACTTTCTTGATAATATCATTTGAGGTGCAGAAGTTTTTAGTTTTGAGATCCCCTTTATCTATTTTTTCTTTTGTTGCTCATGCTTTGGGTGTGAAGTTCATGAAACCATTTTCTATTACAAGGTCCTGTAGATGCTTCTCTACATTATCTTCCAAGGTCTTTAGGGTCTTAGCAATTATATTTAGATCTTTGATCCATCTTGAGTTGATTTTGATAAAACGTGTGAGATGGTGTTCCTCTCTCATTCTTTTGGATATGGAAATCCAGTTCTTCAAGCACCATTTGTTGAAGACGCCATTCTCTCCCAATTGAGTGGGCTTGGTGGCCTTGTCGAATATCAGATGACTGTAAATGCGAGGATCTATATCAGAACTCTCAATTCAGTTCCATTCATTTTGACCACTGTAGCTTTCTTGAAGTGCAGGTTTCTTATTGGCATACTCTCTTAATTTCTGTTTATCTGTGAATATTTTGAAATGTCCATCTGTTTTGAATGCCATCTTTGTTGGATAGAGAATTAGTGGTTGGAAGTTTTTTTCTTTGAGTACCTTGACTATGTCATACTACTGTATTCTTGTGTCCATAATTTCAGATGAGAAATCAGCCCTTAATCTAATTGAGCTTCCCTTATATGTGATGGTTCTCTTTTCTCTTGCTGCCTTGAGTATTTTCTCTTTGTCTTGAGCATTGGACATTTTGATAAGTATATGTCTTGGAGTAGGCCTGTTAGGATTTATAATGTTTGGGGTGTGCTGTGCTTCTTGGACATGTATGTTCATCTCTCTCAATAGTGTTGGGAAGTTTTCAGCCATTATTTACCTTAACACTCCTTCTGTTCCCTTTCCCTTCTCTTCTCCCTCTGGGATGCCTATAATGCATATGTTTGTGCATTTTGTGTTATTGTTTAAAACCCTAAATCCCTGCTGGATTTTTAAAATCTTTTTATCTATCTATTCTATTTGATTTCAGATGTAAATCTTCCACATCACTAATTCTTTCTTCTGCCTTTTCAAATCTGCTGTTATGTGATTCCAGTGTGTTTTTGATTTCTTGGATTTTGCCATTCTACACCATCATATCCAATATCTTTTTATGTATGTTTACAATTTCTTCATTATCTTCAGTATCTCCTAGTGTCTTCTTAATATACTTAATCTCTTCCTTCACTTCATTAAGTTGGTCCATGGTATTTGTTTGGAAAGGTTTGATTAGTTGTTCAGTGTTCTGCATTTCTTCCTGGTTCTTTGTTTTTTCACTAGACTTGTCCATGTGTTCCTGTTTCTTAGTATGGTTAGTAGTTTGTTGTTGCCCTCTGGTCATCATTTATCTTGATGGGTTTATTCAGTTAATTAGCTTCTCTTTCTGCTCTAGAGTTTTGTTTAGCTGCTGGTTTTATGTGAGTGCTAAGTTTTGTCTTTGACACTTTGTTCTTCATGTTCTATTTCCTTGCCATTTTTTATGTTCCAGTTTTAACTTGAGCAGCCTATCTCCCTTTCCAGCTTCCTCCAGATCAATGCCCCAAAGGCTCCCACTACGTGGGTTCCCAGAACAACTCACTTGGGCAGGATCCTGTCCTCAGTCAGCTGCCTTTTGTGAGAGAGATGGTGAGCATCCACTTATACCAATTCCATATAGTCTCTCTCCCCTTCATTTTAGAAGGACAGCTTTGTCAGATACAGAATCCTTGCCTGGACATTTTTCTTTTTCAGTACATTAACTACATCATACTGATTTCTTCTCACATCCATCCTTTCTGATTAGAGATTGGCACTTATTCTTATTTAGTTTCCCTTGTATGTGAGGTTTTGTTATTCTCTTCCTGCGTTTAGAATCCTCTCTTTATATCTGATAATTGTTGTTCTGAATAGTAGTTGTCTTGGGGTAAGTTTATTCAGATTTATCCTTTTTGGAGTGCATTGTCCTTCTTGCATATTGATATTTATGTCTTTCATAATGGTTGGGAAGCTTTTGGTCATTGTTTCCTCAAATATTCTTTCTGCCCCTCTTCTATTCTCTTCGGGGACACCAATAATGCACATCTGTTAATGTTTTGTGTTGTCATCCAATTCCCTGAGACCCTGTTCCATTTTTTCCCAATCTCTTCTCTTGCTATTCTCCTGTTTTTCCAGTTCAGATATTCTGCCTTTGAAATCAATAGTTCTGTTTTCTAACAGTTCAAATCTGTTCTTATGTGACTCTAATGTATTTTTAATCTCATGTATCAAGTCTCTCATTCCCATAAATCTGTCAATTATCTTTACAGACTTTCAAATTGTTCTTTATGCTACCCAGCGTCTTCTTAATATCCTTTATCTCTTTAGTCATATTTTCTCTCAATTCTTTAAATTGATTAAGGAGAGTTGTGTGATTATCATTGATCATCTTAAATCCTGAATCTCTTCAGGATATTTGGTTTCTACCTTTAGCTGGGCCATCTCTTCCATTTTCTTCATATGGCTTGTAATTTTTTGCTGATCTCTAAGCATCTGAGTATGCTCATGAATTTACTCTGATGGCCACTTTCTCTCTCTTGCTTATTTTTTTAACAGCTCTTTGATATTTGGCTCAAGTTATCCTAATTCTTTAAAATTGCCCAGGGACTCACTAATGGGACTCCGATATTCTCCCAAAAGTTAGAGAACAGAGATACCCAAATGCAGTTTTTTCCATGCAAATTTCAAACCTACAAGCAAATGGTGCTCATTTGTTCACCTTTTCATGGAGGTCTATTTCTCTCGGTTTTCCTTTGTTTTGGTCTGGCTGGAGCAAAGATTCACAGCAGGCTTTGCTCATCAAATTCACTGAAGAAAAGCACCGCCCCCCACCGACTACCCCTCTGTTTTCCCTTTAACAGGAGACAGCAAGGAACACATCTGCTCCTCTCCTAGTCAGGAGCAATGAGCTAAGGGTTTTACCCTAGTTTAATATCTTGACAGTGAAGGAGGGGAGCTCTTCCCTGTTGCTGGGAGGTTTAGTAATTCACAATTTGTTTCAAATTCTTCATCTCTTCATTCTTCACCCTCCTGGGAGTTGTGAAGCATAGTCCTGGCCTTTTGACCCCCATAGCATGTCCCTCAAACAGCTTTTGCCTCTTTCTCCATTGTTTATTGCAAGAGCAAAAACTTGTCTGCCTAATCTGATGCTATCTTCCAAAAATCCCCTCAGTTTTTTAATTTTTAGTCACAATCCTTAGGAAAATGCTGGATGAATATATACCATTCTAAATGCTAAGTGGTACATGAAGATACAAGGTTCAAAGGAAATCCAGCATAATAAATTAGTGTGAGAATATGATTGAGCAGTCATGGAAGCTTGGTTTATGCCTGAGGCATTTAAAAATTAATATTTGATTTATTCATCTTTTGTTCAAACATGTTCATTTCACCATCAGAGCCCATCTTTTCAACTAGGTTAATTCACTAATTTATTTATTCACTAATTTATTCTAACCTAGTTGAAAAGTTGGGCTCTGATGGTGAAGCAGTAATTAAAACATTCTCAACTTTCTTCTGTAATATTCTGTAATAATTTCTTCTATTCCCAATGTAATAGCAAAGAAAATAATTTTTCTATGTTTAATGGTTAACAGAAAGTGCCTTCTCTTATATAAAATATGTTACTTTGAATTTTGAAAGAGAATAATACGTATTTATATTTTCATCTATAGTTGCCAAAGAATTAGAAGTAGCATTCTCAGAGCCTTCTATTCCTTGTACCTCTGGAAAAATATTGTCTTTCTCTTTCTTAATACTGTCATTGAGATAGATCTTCAAAGATTCTGCCAATGCACGTGTTCAAGGATGCTTATCTAAATTCATCATTTATAAGTTGAATGTTTTGGTTAACATGGAATCCTAATCAGAGTGCATGTAATTATGGGAGAGGAAGACCAATGATTCAGAAAGGGCCATTACTTTATGAGAAGAACAGAACATGGGTGGGATTAACTCCACACCCCATTTGAAAAAGTAGGTGCATGGCAGAATTTTCTTTATCTCCATGAAATATACTTTTCTTTCCTTGTGTTTCAGGAAATCCAACAATTAATACCTGATAAAGTCAGACATATCCCTGAAGGAGATTAGGGAGTTAGCAGGTCATTACACCCAGCCTCAGCTCCACAAACTCCATAAGCCCAGACCATGAAGAAATGACAGAATGGACCAGTAGAGCAGGGTGCTGCCCCAACAGAAGAGGAGGATGCCAGGGTAAGTGGTGGCTTGGCCCTCTCAGGAACCAGGGTGAGGGGTTACATGGACCACAGAGAGTGGGTTTGAACATTGAAATTTTTCTTCCCACAACAAACATTTCCCTGCTGATTGAAAACTGGCCTGGATTATGACCTCACCAGAAAAAAGTGTTGGTTCAGTACCTCTGAGGACAACCTCACTCCCTATTGTCCTGTTCACCCAAGTAATTGTCTGATACTTTAAATTTGGCTGGTAACTCATCCTTAATAACTTCCAATACTTCCTGCTATGGTCCCTGTCTAACATTTGCCTGTGAGCAGGGCCCAAATCTCTTGAAAGCTTTTATTTAATTGCCCACATATCTATGTCTTCTTTCCCAAATCAATATTTAACTGCCAAAATCTTTCCTTTTTTTTGATCTTTATGGTAGAATATTTCCTTTCCTTCTCCAGCTTTTGGTGTTTCCAGGAATTCCCTGGATTTTGAATGCATTTCCTGGCTTATGAATGAGTAATTCCAATCCCTGCTCCTTCTTACACCACACAACATATGTCCTCCCTCCCAACTCTCAGATGTGCCCAGTCACAGAATGCCCTGAGATTGCCTCACAAATGAACAAACTGATCCCAAATCCTAGCCTTGAGAGAGACCCCAGATTGGGACACAAATTGGTCCTCTAAGCCCTGGAAGTCACCCCATGTGATCTGATGCCAAAGCGGCTGTGATCATAGAACACTGTCTGCTGGCTGACTGGCCAGCAGCTACAAGTTGTTCCTTTTCCTGCCTTTGAAGAAAACATCCTTGTTTGAGTGTCAGGAGTGCTTCCCATTGCCAGGTTTCCAGCCTGGTAAGGGGCAATTTGAATCTCTGGGAGTAATGTGAGAAATGGAAGGCTGGGTCACTTCTCCATTCAAGGATTCCTTTCAGCTGAACCTCTTATTACTGAGGAGTTCATGGTCCACACCTCCTGGGAAATGTGAAATCTCTCAAGACAAGCTTCTAGCCTATCGCTTTCCTGGCTTCTTCCAACTTGTATCAGATCAAAATACAGAGCCTCAGGTCTTGCCTCAAACTCCTTGTGCTGCTCACTGCCCACCCCTGATGCACACTGACCCTCCCCAACCTGCCCTGAACTGCTCTCTGTCCCCCATTTGCACACAGTTGTATGCTTCACCAACCACTGATGTTTGTCCCAATACTTTGCTCCACAACGGCCAGTGTTGAGAGATGGTGCCAACACGAAATGTCCAGTGAAAGAACTGTATTTTAAACTTGAACAACACTTCTTATTTTTAATTTGATCTGAAGGTACATCAGTGTCAGAGAACTTCTCAGGGAGATGATAAAATGTGTGGGATGCAATTTGAGATTATGCCCTTCTGCCAAGCAGTTCTTTGATAGGGACTAAGAAGGAGAGGAGACAATGGGACCAGGATTCTGTTAAACCTATCCTGGATGAACTCTTGACCATTCCACAGAATTGACTGGTTAACAAGGGGGCAGGTTCCCACTGGGTCATTTGGGTTCTTCTTTCTCCAGGAACTTTTGCAAATTTGCTGACTTAATCAACTGCAATGGAATGTTTTTTTTATTTTTTTATTTTTCTTTATGCTTTAGAACTGTCTTTTTTTTTAACTTCCACATCTTTCTGAATTGATTTTTATTTACATTTTACATAAATGGTATCATACAATATGTAGTACTCTGTATATGGTCTCCTTCACTTAGTATAAATGTGATTTTTTGGACTGATATTAACATTGTATAGCATTAATTACATTTGTTCAGCTTCAAGGAAAAAATGGTCTTATATATTCAATTCTACCCATATTCATATTTCACATTGTATATTTATTTTTCACATAATATATTTAGTTCATGATAGGGCATTCATACAGTATTTTTCCTTTTGTGCCAGTGATGAACACCGGGTTGTTTTCAACTTTTAGTTATAGTGAATAATGCTGCTATGAACATTGGTGTGCAGATATTTATCATTGCTCTCAGTTCTTTTTTTTTTTAAACAAATCAACTTTATTGATACATATTAATAAAGCATACAATTTATCCAAAGTGTACAATCAGTGGTGTTTGGTATAATCACAGAGTTGTGTGTTCAACATTTCAATCATTATTAAAGGTACCATTATTTCAATAATAATAATATAACAAACAAACAAGAAAATTCCTCACCTCTCAATCTCTGTTTCCCCTGCTCTACATAGCTGCTATATAATGTATATATTTTTAATATATATTTTAAAAGCTGCTTAGATTACATAAATGTTACACAAAAATTACAGGAATTCCCAAGTTCCCCCCCTCCCACACCTCCCATAACATCCCACATAAACATCTTTCATAGTTGCTCTTAGGTGAAGTTTCTACAAGAGGGGAGTGAAGGTTTGTACCCAGTGAGACTTCAGATAGGAACAGGTGCTGGAGAGCCTGAAGGAGTTTGTCTGGGCTACATGGAGAAGTGAGGAGTCTCCATACAGGAAACAGGGATTCCTCAGTCTAGGACAAGAGCCTGAACATAGAAGAGCCTTTTGCTCTCTTCCCATTTCAGCTTCTGCCAAACTCACTAGGGAACAGAGGGGGCTGAGGTTGACTTATTAGTAGAATGCCCTGGGGATGAGGAAGAGCAAAGAGGAAATAAGGGAGGAAGGGGGAAAAGGAGGAGATAGAATTAGAAGGAAGGAGTCTGAGGAGGTGAGAGAGAAGATGAGAGGGATAAGGGGGAGGGGATGAAGGAAACTGGGATGGGTAGGAGAGGCAGAAGGGATGGAGGGAGTTTACTTTACCTCCTATCTGACAGGAGAGAAAGGTGAAATGTCCAGGATGCAAAGACAGGTAACAGAAATCAGTCTTCACACTCATTCCTCATTTCTGAGCAAATAGGATCCCAGTCATCCATGATAAATAGTTTAGAATGTGAGGCAGTTTTTTAATGACTTATGTTCAGGTGAGCACTGACATTGTTTCCTCTGCTTGCCCTAACTTTGAGGTTCTAGGTGCCCCACTGCCCCATACCCATCTTACTGGACCCTCAAGAGCCTGGGGCACATGTGAATTCAATCCTGTCTACTTCCCCTGTAGATTCTTTCACCTCTGAACCTAACTGGTATCCTCATTCCTCAAGGGGCCCTTTCCTGGGAAGGCTGACTGGACAATGAGGGCAGCCTCCCTAGCCTCCACTGGCCTGGCCTGTGGTATCTCCCTCTCACAAGGGTCCAGCAGTGTGATTCTACCCAGCTAAAATGGAATTTAGTGCCCAATCCAGCAGCCATGACTAAAATAGCTCTGGTTGTTCATTACATTTAAACACACTGCCTTGTTACTCTTCTAACAACTTTCCCTTTGTCACTGTGCAGATTCTTTGGGAGAGTTATCAGTATGTGAGGCTGGGTGAGGGGCAGTGGGAATTCTAGGAAGGACAGAACCAGGCTTCCTGATAAAGATGCTCAGGGACCCGAAGTGTTAGGTCACAGTCACAAGTGAATGTGAGGCCAGTTAGCATGCAGCCTATATATAGGAACTCCAAGGTGCACAATGCCCAATGTCAGAGGGAGTCTGGATATGGATTCTATGGAGTTCCAGCCAGGAAAGTTTGGGAGGGAGAAACTGCATTGCTGAGATCTCAGAAGAGTGCCTGGTGGACTTGAGCAGAGGAGCAGAACTGAGCCAAGGCAGGAGGTCTAAAGGAGGGGGACTGCAATTTGGGAGGGTGCCTGAGGGGGTCCTAATGCAGAGGAGAGATCTTGACCTAAGGAAGGTGCCTGAGTGTGGAGAGGTATCTGAAATGGAGGAGGGGTCTGACCCTGGGGTGGGCATTGAGCCGGGGGAAGTGCCTGAGCCTGGGAAGGGATATGAACTTGCAGCTTCAACAAGGTTCCTGAGGAAGTGGCCCATATGCTACACCACCTCAATAACTCCAAAGTAGACATAAAAAGTGCAACATTCCCACAACACAACTTGATAAGACGTCAAATAAAATACAATTATTTCCCAACCGAAGCCAAAATCCAAACATTAAACATAAATTACCCAATAAATCTTAGTCACAAGAGATTTCATTGCCTGCCTTAAATGACTACTAGCTCAAGAAGAAAGGAAAATGTTTATTGACAAAAAAATTAAAATATAAATTAGAACACAAGATTTTGAGGTTTGGAGCATCCCCACACAATACCATGTTCCAGCTCAACGAAAAGGGGCTGTAACAGAAGCAAGGACAGAGCTTGGTGCCTGTGGACAGTGGCCTGCAAAATGACCCACAGTCAAGCCAGAGGGAAGGGCCTGCAGGGGACTATGGGGGCATGTGATCCCAGGTGTGTGTGCTTAGGGACTGGGGATGAGATACTGAGGCAGCTGCAATGGTTCCATCATGGTCAGGCAGAACCTGGAGCAGATTGAGGGGTGGGCCCATGAGACCATGTTGCATCACACAGACAGGGACAAAGACTCAGGAATATAGAGCTGAAAAGACCAGAGTGGCAGTGGAAGAGGTTTCAGGCTGCAGGCACACAGACAACAGGACTCAGCAGGCCTGTGGGGGCAGGTGAGTCAAAGGTATAGGAGGGAGACAAGCTGGAAGGTCCATGTCCCCTCTTTCTGACATACATGTCCCAAGGCCCCACTCCCTGAGGTGTGACCCAGACCCCACCCTAAGGAAAACCTTGCCTGTCCAGAACCTACCTCCCAACATAATTTTTGTTATTACCTGTAACTCTCTCAGGATCTTTCCCCCAGAGGTTGCTGTACTGTTATTGGGAGAATTATTGCATTGGACTGCACTGTCCACAAGGGCAGGGGCTGTGCTGGACTTTGTGTGCATATGTGTACCGAAGAGAGGATGCATCTTGCACAAGGAGAAGGGCAGGAAGGGGCTCTGACAATGTGCGTGCTGTGGACATTGTCAAAAGCTTGGATAATGAGGCAGATAGAATTATGTCTCCCCAAAGATGACCACATCCATGTTCTCAAAAACAGTGAGGTAATATAACAAAGAGGAATTAAGATTGCTGATGGAATTAAGGTGCATAATCAGCTGACATTAAAATGAGTGGGTGACCTTGGATTTTCCAGGTGGACCCAATATATTTGCCAGGGTCATTAAATATGGAAGAGGGGGTAGAAGAGGGAGAAGGAAAGAGATGGCAGAGTGAGAACCTCAAAGATGCTGGCTTTGGAGATTGAGGGGGACCATGAGGAAAGGAATGTGGTTAACCTCTAGAAGATGGAAAAGGGTGAGGGAGCAGAATCTTCACCAAGGGCCCCCGAAGGAACCAGCACTTCCTCCACCTTAATTCAACCCAGTGAGACCCATTTTGGAATTCTGACCTCCAGAACTGTAAGATCATAAATTTTGTTATCTTAAGCACTAAGTTGGTGGAAATTTGTCACAGCAGCAACAGGAAACTCATTCAGAGAGGGGCATAGATGCTGGGCTCTGTGATGGCCCCAACCATCCCTCAGAGTTAGGGTGATGCCACCAATAAGAAGACACAATGCCCAAGGCCTCCACACTTTAGGGGCCCATTGATTTAGTTTTACTTTGGCTAATCAGTAGAAAAAATGAAAATAATAATCAATATAGAATAATAAATATATCCTGATAATTTTCATCTTTATGCTTATATAGTCCAGAAATATAATTTTAAATGTTTTTTTATGGATGAAAGATCTGGGCAGATGTCTCTGAAGAGGCATAGGCAAGGGAGAGGGAGAGCTCAAGAAAGAGAAAGATGGGCAGGAGACGCTGAGGCAGCAGGGAAGGAGCCTTCTGTCTGTGATTCTTCTCTTCAAGCAGCCCAGGTGTTTTTATCCACATTATGATGGAGTAAAGCCAGTCCAGGATCCAAAATTCCAGCTCCTGGAGACCCTGTGTCCCTGGTAGGGAGCTTCTCTGGCAGGGTGGTTCAGGAAGAAGTGGCAACAGGTGGATCCTTCCTGTCTAGGCACATGATAGAGAAACTGCCAGATATCCAGGCTAGGCAAAATATTAAAAGCTACCAGAGAAAAGAGACAAATTACCACCAAAGGAAGAATTAGAGATAACAAAAATATATGCCTTAACATAGTGGCAAATTTTTGTTTTACAAAATATTCATAGAAAATTCTCCTTTCCAACCATATGCTGTCATACCATTAGCCCAACAATGATGGAAAAATATTTTCATTAACTTGTCATTCATCATTCCTGCATTTCTTTTTTTTTTAATATTGAGCCTTTTTATTAATATCCTTAAACCTCATTTTCCTCATCAATACAATTGAGAATTTGTTACATTATTCAGAAATAGAATCAAAAGTACAAGAGTTAATATGAAATACCCTTTTCATACATAGTTCATGCCACACTGGCTATTTTCCTGTTCCTTTCTTTCTTCTTTGAGCAAAGAATTTAGCAACTACTGAAATTGCCATGCACATATGTAAACCAAGTCAAATGAAGAAATAAACAACCAGAAGAAAACAACACAGATTTAAAGAGGGTGACCAGGTACACTTCAATTATTATAATTAATGGGAAAAAAGTTATTCTGATACTAACTGCCTATTTAAGGTAATTCTTAACAGTAATCCTTACCCTGATTTTGTCTTTTATTAGAAAATATAGTGAAAGAATTAATTTATATCTTTCACTGAGTGCATGCACTTTGTGTGTGCTAAATTACATGTAATAGATGCTCTTAAAGTTTCCACCGTATATTCAAATTTTCTTCTACTGTTATCAGAACATACCATGTTGTAAATTTACCTTAGATGACATAAATGAATCTTTTTTGTTATTTAGGATACCAGCATGTCTGAAAGTTAATAAATTCCTCTTTGTTGTTGATAAACATGAAAGAGGCTATTCCTTGATAGGAATATGGAAGAAAATACATAAGTAACATAATAAGACTCAATGAAATTCATTGCCAACAATTGAAATTTCCTTATCTTAACTCTACTCTTTTCAACTGGAATTCCTCTTGTAAATACTATGCAATTAAAACTATAGTGTGTTAAATCATTTTACATTAATCAATATATCTTATGCTGCAAGAAAATGAAATTACATGGGATAAGTGTAAATAGAATACAACCATGCTAACACATGGTTAGTGAGGCTTTCTTCAAATCATGGTGTCATGTGCAATTCACTGACCATCAATTCTGTGTTGAATTCACCTTAGTTTTAGGCTGTAACAGGAAGAATTCCCCCTGAGATACTCGCTTTGGTAATTGTTCTCCAAGATCCAAATACTTTACAGGATCATAGGAAGGGGTGGAATTCTTCCTCTGAAAGGGCTTCTTGGTACTGAAGGCAGCAAAACATAATTCTTGTTAATTCCACTCTGAGAAATCTATCCAAGACAAATCATGTCTGACAATGATTCCTGGGGCAAGTTCACGGCAGCAAAAATGCTACCGTGGGGCCGGGGACCCTGGTCCCAAGCATGGGTCTCACTCGCTCCCCTGCATTTCTTTTTGAAACAAGTAAATGTATATCCATACATACTTGCATATCTAGGTATATTCTTATTTCATCTGCTTTCATTACAAAAAATCCATGTGCTTAATACTTTGCTTTTTAAATTAAAAATATATCCTGAAATTCTTCATACCATTTCTCTCATTATTTTTCACAGCTGCATAGTACTCCATTTTGCAGATGTACCAAGATTAATGAACTAAGTATGTCCTTTATTTTTTGCCCAATAGCTAGGTATCACAAAAAATTTCCTATAAATAATCTCATGTACATGTATTTTGGTATTGTTTTAGGTGTAGTTTCAGGATAAATTCCTAAATATTTAGTGAATGGGTCAAAAATTAAGTAAATATATATATAGTTTCATCAATTTTCCCCCATGGCTGTTGTACTCTTTTGTATTCCCACCCACAATTTATGAGTGTGCTACTTTCCCCACAGCCTTATCTTGTCATGCTTTTGAAATTTGGCCACTCGGAAAGATGAGAAATGTTATTTCAGTATAGTTTCAATTAGCAGTTCTCTTATTAGGAATAATATTAAGTATATTTTAATACGACCATGGTGTTTCTTTTTTTACTTTCCTTCATGAATTCAGGCATGAGATCTCTCACCCACCGCATCATGAGACTGTAAAGACATCAAGACATTCACTAGGCATCTCTAAAAGTACATATTTCATTATGCGTCTGCCTGCTCCCATATTTTCACGGGTTCCCTACTCCTGCACAATCATATTCTTTCAATGCCCCTCCATGACCTGGCATGTAACCCTTGGCATCCTTCTGAACTTGGCCAAGCACTGCCCATAAGGCACATTCCCAGCATTCCTGCCATCCAGACATTGCTCCCGTCTTCTCCCTACAATTCTTCTTGCTCAGAGTCTCTCTCATCTCACAGAAATCAGCTTCCTCCTTCTCTTCTTTCTTCCTGTTTCAGAAAACCAGATTTAAATCATTCCCTTCTCTGTGTCCTCATATAATAAGTTTCTATAAGCAAAGATTCATTTATCCTTAAATAAGTCCCATTTCATTTTCCCTCATGTTAATTTTCTTTCTCATGGTCACAGCCTGGATTACATTCCTCTTGATCCCCTCCTGATCGTATCCCTGTAAAACTCTGTTACTGAGTCAAATATTTGTGCAGGATTCAGGAACACATAGTCAAGGTTCATTTCCAGGGGAATATAGGTGTTGTCTGGCTGGAGAGAAACAACTAACACATGAATATGGACAGCAGCCATTAGTAAAGGCACCCAGAACCTGCCATTGAGTTCTCCAAGAGAGGGGAAAGTGAAGGAATCAGGTATTAAAGAGGCCCTAGAATTGTGGTGAGTGGGAAGGGAGGGATAATGCAGACTTCAGCAAGGATAAGATGGATCAGTGAGGAAGACATTAGCCTTGCACTTCCCCTATCCTGGAATATCCCTCTCCCTCTTCCCCTACTAAAATTCCACTTCTCACACTGATAGATGCTTAGTACCTTAACCTGTCTTTGTACTCACAGCTCCACTTTTTTAAAATTTAGTAATCAATCATTTATTCTAAAATATAATAATACAGACTGAAATGGATTCCCTAGGAGAATCTACCTAAAAATTAGTAATAAACAATACTTCATGACAGTTCCTTTCTAATTCTTCCAAACTATTCAAGAAGGGAATTATCACTGAATACATTTCATGAGGCTGGTATCACACTGATGACAAAACTAGACAAAATATAACAGAAAAAGAAAATTGCAAACCAATATTTCTCATGAATGTGGATGAATACATTCTGAATAAAATGATAGCAAAATTAATTTCAGCAACATATAAATAGAACTAAATACCATGAGAAAGAGGGATTTATCCCACAAATGCAAGACTGGTCTAGTGTAACACTTAATTTTTCTTCTTTTTTTTTAATAATATATTTTTTTATTTTTTAAAAAAGACTTAGATTACATAAATGTTATACAAAAATTATAAGGATTCCCACCTGCCCCACCTCCCACTCCTCCCACAACCTCCCACATAAACATCCTTCATTAGTTTGGCACATCACCTGCAATAGATATACACATCTTGGGACTTTGCCACTAAGCATGGACTGTAATTCACATTGTAGACCACACTCTCTCCCACACAGTTCTGCATGTTATATGATGATATAAAATGGCCTATAACTGCCATTGCAATGTCAACTCAGGATAGTTCCCAAGTCCTGAAAAAGCCCTTGTATTACAACTGATTTTCCCTCTCCCTGCCCCTAAAACAATCAGAGGCCACTGGCTCCACAATAATGTTGTAATTTCTTCCATTGCTTGAATCAGAATATGTCTATAACAAAATACCAGTAAGTCCAGTCTAGTCCATAGCTCTTCCCCGAATCTTGAGGAGTCTGGGATGGTGATTCCCACTCCACCACCAAATGAGAGGGTGCTTATATCCCATGGATAATATGGATGGATTATCCTGCCTGCAGCTGCAGACTCTCTCCATTTCCTGGGATGGCCATTGTCCAACATCATTTCCCCACCAGGAGTCCTGGATGAGTTCATTGAGCTGTAGAGTAGGATTTGCAGCTCTGCCGAGATGCCAGTCCCAGCTGGCACATGGACAGCCAAAAGACTCCAGTCTCTGGAAGTACACCTACAAACTCCAGCACCACATATAGGTTTCAATAGAAGGGATAGATGGACCATGTGCAGGGAAGACATATTTGAGTCCAAATCTGTCATTCTCAGGAGCAAGGATTCCAAGGTAGAGCCCACTGATAAAGTACCAAATTCTGGGGCTATCTGCCCTGATATAGGACCTGGGTGACTCCAGAGACCTCAGGAGACCCTCTATTTGGGGTGATATCCACATTAGAAGCCTATGAGGTCCTACTGAGATGTGCATAAGTGTTACCTCTGGAATGACCACCTGACTCATTTTAAAGTCTCTTAGCCATATAAACTCATTTGTCCTTACCTTTTCCCCCCTTTTATTTGAGGTCTTTTTCCATTTGTATTGCCTTTTGGAACTTGTTAGTAATCCCTCATTGCAAGGGAGGCTCATCCCCAGGAGTCACTTCCCACGCTGGGAGGAAGGTAATGAATTCATATGCTGAGTTTGGCTTAGAGAGAGGCCACGTTTGAGCAACAAGGAGGCTCTCAGAAGGCAATGCTTAGGCACCCCGTAACAATAGACTAAGTTTCATTTTCAAGAGCAAAGACTCATATGGTTAGTCATCAAAAACAACACCCATCAGTGGATCATCCTCCTTTCCCAGACACGGTCCTTGTACTTGGGGGACTGTTGCTGCTCCCTTGGAGAATGTGACAGAGTTCTCCAAGATGGCAATTCAGTATATTATCATTTATTAAGTGATTTTCTTGCTTTAATCTTTCTACTGTTATGGACATTATTTGTGTTCTGTTCTGCAATAAATAGCAGCTCCATTAGAACATGAACAGTGTTTTTTCAAACCTTTTCATGTCCACACTTCTAATCATGGTATATTGTGTATAGAATGTCATTAAGGAACAATTTTGGTAGAATGACCTCAGCAATTCATTAGGAGAAAATATGCTGTTTGCACATAGGTACTTGATTCTCTCAGTCTTTCAACAAGTGTTTAGTGGTCCTCTGCTATGCACCAGTGTGAGCACAAAATGCAACACAAAAAGTAGGCATCAATGTTCATCCACACAGAACTTATATTTTAGTGACAAATATGCCTTCCCCAGTGTGCTCTAATGAGAGTAGTTCCCAAAGAGGACCAATGCAAGACCCTAAATCATTACATCATGAGGAACATCATACTACTGCCATGTTCCTCATTTGCTTCATGAATAATAGGTCTTAAATAGCCAAGATAGTTCAAATTTTCTTCTATCAATTGCACTAAAGTCTCCCCATCTTAAAGAGTTACCACGCATGACAGAGGATGTTCACATTCTGCTGAAGTTGGAGGCAGCCATGCTTGGCGATGCCTGAGGGGTTACTGCACCTTCTAGACTGGATCCTATAAGGGATTGGGCAGAACTCTGTGTACAGGCAATTTTAAGCAGATGTTATATTTCTTTCTGCCTCTTTCCCTGCATAAGCATGATAGTATTGTCTGCTTCTTTGATGTTTGAGAGCCACTTCCAACTTGGGGAGTAGATCAATAATCTCCTGCTTACAGCCCAAACAACTTTCTCAGATGACCAAATAGCTCCTTGAGAACATGATCCTGACTCTGCACAGTGTGTACAATGATCATCACCATCTCCATGCTGTCACTGTAAGAGTGATCTGAAGGTCTGTGCTTTAACTGCTTATATAGATCAATGGCACACTGTTCCAGAGATTCCATCAAGTCTCCCTGACATCTTCCATAGGGGCTCTTCTGTAGCTCCATGATTTCAGTGTGCAGAGACATGATCTGATTTTCTAGGTAGCCAATGATGCCAACCTCTATGTAGTGAATGGCCTTTTCCTCCATTTCCTTCTACGCTTTTAACATTTTTTTCTGAGGATATCCCATAAGTCATCTGTTCACTATATCTTTCCAAGTAAAACTGAATGTTTTTGTGAAAAACTCCAATTTAGTTTTCAGTTGCTGAGATGCTGAGATCAAAGTGTTCTTCATTTTTGTCAGGTTAGCATTATATCTAAGAAGACTTAACATTGTCACTCTCTGTCCCTGAAAAAGCCTGTTGTAGTCTTCTTTTAGCCCAGATACATAGTGCACTGCTTCAGCCCATACTTTATGTGGCTCTATAATTAGTAGCTGTATTTTGCTGTCCTGTACAATATAATTTACACATATAAACTTCTGGAAGGAAATGGTCCTTCATATACAGTCTTACTTTTATCAAACAAATAAACCATATAGCTATCACAGTCTCTGACTCCATCTAGAACACATTGAGAGGCTGGTTTCTGAGGATCCAGAGAGATTCCTGTCTCTGAAAGAAGCTCTTGGGAACCTGTATTTATCCCAGTTTAATGTTCGATATGAGACTGTAGTGAATGAAGACTTTCATCAGGTGGCAAAAGAAAAAGAATTAATCTTTGCAGAAATCATATTTAGGATGTGTACTATCTTCAAATTCAGAATGTGCTCCATTAATACGAAATGTCTAGGCTGCTTTGAAGCAAGATCAATTGGCCCCCCTCTCTGCTGAAGATCGTTATTCAGCATCAACTGCAGCCAGTTTTCCATGTGTTCTACTATTAAACTACAAAGGCTATTTAGTTGAGGTAAATGACAGAACTTCTCCTGTCATCTATACACTTTGGATCCTTCTTCTTAATCTTCTCATGCCAGGCAAAAGGCTGCAGATGATGTGTAAAGGCCTATATCCAGCAATACATTCAAACTCCATGATCCCAAAGTTCCAATAATCAACAGTGGCTGTGTAAGGCTTATTCTCAAAGAGCTCTGGGGCCAGATACTGCAATGTTACCACAAAAGATGTACACAGACTTCCTTGATCAACATCTTTGGCATATCCCAATCAATTATTTTATGCATTATCTTACCACTAACCTCCTGAAGTACAATGATTTCAGGTTTTAGATCACAATGTAATTTTATTTTCATGCAAATATCAAATCCCTGACACTATTTCACCAAGTAAAGAAAATATCTGGCATTCTTTAAGTCCACAGTAATTTCACAGTATTGCAATCTGCCTCATTTCCACTGCCAGAAAAAGAATCTCCTATATGTTACCAATTTGCTTTATTTATGTTAGTAGAGCTAGTCTGGCACTATTATAAAATTTACATTGTCATATCTACTTTATTGGATTGTATTAGTAAAAAATGTGGCATGCATTAGACAAGGTAAAATGCAAGTGCAAATGAAATTAAACAAAACATAATTTTGTTTACAATGACATATTTAAATAATCAGTTATATCTACTACCTCCCCAAACACAATTAAATGATAGTGAGATGAAATTATACATGCATAAAGAAGAAGAGAAGGAGAAAAGAGGGCACATTACAAGGAAAACATCAGGTACTATGTATGATAATAATGTTCCTACAAAAAGGGATTCAGCTCAGGAATGGGGAATGAACTATGGACTAGAGTGGACTTACTGGTATTCTACTATAGACTTATTGTGATTCTAGCAATGGAAGAAATTACAACATTCATGTGGAGGCAGTGGCTACTGGAGGCTCTGGGGGAAGGGAGAGGGAAAAAGAGGTGTAATACGGGGGCTTTTCGTGACTTGGGAATAGTCGTGAATGACATGGCAATGATGTATATAAGCCATTTTATATCTTCCCATAACTTGCAGAATTATGTGGCAGAGTGTAAACTACAATGTGAAATATGGTCCATGCTCATTGGCAATGCCCCAGGGTGTGTTTATGAATTGCAATGAATGTGTCACACGAATGAAGGATGTTGTTTATGTGGGAGGGTGTGGGAGGTGTGGGGAGTGGGGCATATGGGAATCCCTATATTTTCTGTGTAACATTTATGTAATATAAGTAGCTTTCAAAAAATAAAAAAAAAATAGTAAATAAAGGGATTCATACTCCACATCTGCTCTCTACAACAAGACTGAAGAAACTACTACCTTCCTGACAGAAGTAATGACATGTAGAGGCTACAAAGATTGAAACAGAGAAGCATGAGTCTGGAGATAAAAAATACCATAAAGAGGGAATTGGGGATGAGAGTTATATATTTAAATTTAAATAAGGATATTTGGTGGATATAGATATTATACAATGTGAAGCATTTTTTAATTCTCAAGATCTTTCACAGAATACTGGTGACCAACCTACACTCAACTGGGAAAATATTGTAGGTTTCTTTTAGTAATAACTGACTCTTTGAAAAAAATGTATTTAAGACCCCTTAAAATCTCCACATTTCTTCTCAATTAAGTCCAGATGTTGACAACTACAGTCCATGCACATTACACTTCCGATATACTTCTGCCTCTTAATTATGAATTTGCAGCCAAGAATCAAAAAGTGTTTGTGGAAAGTCTCTGATTTGAAAGTCAGAAACCATAATAATAATATTGACAGAAAAAAATAAACCCAGAGTAAGCTTAGGCATTGCAAGGAATAGATGGAAAGATTTAAAAAGAAAACACACAGTGAAATCCATAGGAAAAAATAGAGGTAAAAAATACCTCAGTAAAATAGAGTTCTCAATGTTTGAAAATATTGTAGTGGGAATAAAATTATGCCCAATAATTGTTAGAAGAATATTTGAGGTATTCTCCCTAAAGAATAAAGATAAGTAACAGAGAAATTGAAAAGTGGAGACAAATTATAAGGAATTAAATCAAGGAAGGAAATGTTGCTAAAATAATTCTAGAAAATGCAAAGAGAAAGGACAGGATGGAGATGTATCCAAATTAAGTAAATGAGCTGAAAAAAGAAGGATCCTGTAAATCCCAAAGCAATAAGTTCAAAACACAAATAAAAACATTACATCATGGCGTATTCTTGTGGAATTCCAGAACACTGGAAATAGAATTTTCTAAGATCAAGTAGTGAAATAACTTTATTAAAAAAAGTAAATACAAATGATGTGAAATTTTAGTGAGATGAGTAATTAACAGAAGTTACTTGGGTGGGGGAGAAGCATTCAAACTCTGAAGAAAATCAACTTAGATTTCTGCACACACTCAAAACAGCAAACTGTGAGAGAGTATATTTCTTGCATATTGATTGCATATTGGTTTGTTATTTGTTTTGGCCTTACATTTGTAAAATTTTGATGGCTATGGATTTATTGGTTTAAATCTAATTTCCAGAATTGTGGTAACATGGCCAATGGGTTAGATATATAAGCCTTAGCTCTGACTATAACAACAAAGAAAAAGCCAGAGGCTGCCATGGTGACTTGCCTTGGGGCAAAGCAAACCAGGACACTGTTTACCAACTCCCAGAAGAGTGAAGTTCGGAGATATGAAGAAACCAAAACAAGTAATCAAACATAGGCAGATCTTTCTCACAAAAAAGCAACTGAGTGGGTGCAAAGATCTTGCCTGAGTGAGCTGTTTTGGGAACCCACAGAGTAAGACGTTACATAGCATTTATCTAGAGGGAGTTAGATAAACAGAAAAATTCCTCAAGGTGCTACTGGCATGATTCTTGGTTACTGAGCTTCCTTTCCCTTGATTTCCCCTTTTCTGCGTATACCAATTTTATATACCAATGCTATCTCTCTTCCTTCCCTCATCATTCTATCTTCTGCTTTCTGTTGGTGTTCTTACATTCCACCTCTATTTGTTTAGTCCTCAATTTTTCTGATTTTTATTTCTACCTCATCTATCCTGTTTTTTATTCTTTTATTAACTTTTTTCTTTTTGTCTTTTCTCTTTCCCTTTCTCCTCATCACAATGGCCTTTTAAATCACTCTCTATATGTTTCTCTATTTGGTTTGCCATTTCATTGTTGGTACTGTAGTTTTTTATTCCTATTACCATAAACTGCTTGCACAAGTTAAATATTCATTTTCCAAGGTCTTAAAAGGTTCCTTTTCTAACAATTACTATCATTATTGCTATTATCCTTTTACTTTTCTTACCCCGTTCACTTTCTCGGGTCCTATTTTTTTCCTCAAAGGGAACATAGACAGCAACAATGAATAGAATAAGAACAAAGTGTCAAAGAGAAAACTTAACACACACACAAAAGCAGCAATTAAATAAAACCCCGGAGTAAAGAGAGAAGCTAATCAACAGAATAAAACAATCAAGATAAAAAGATTACCAGAGGGCAAAAAAATTAACAAACGATACTATGAAACAGGATGACATGATCCAGTCCAATGAACAAACTAAAAATCAGGAAGAGGTGCAGAAGATTGAACAACTAATCAAAACTGTCCAAACAAATATCATGGGCCAACTTAATGAAGTGAAGGAAGACATTAAGGATATTAAGAAGACACTGGGAGAAAATACTGAAGAAATTGTAAATATATGTAAAAAGATAACGGATATGATGGTGATAAACAGCACAATCCAAGATATAAAAAAGATGCTGGATTCACATAACAGCAGATTTGAATAGGCAGAGGAAAGAATTACTGATGTGGAAGACATTACATCTGAAATCAAACATGTAGAAGAACAAATAGATAAAAAGATAGAAAAACACGGCAGAGAATAAGGGATTTGAATAACAACAGAAAATGCACAAGCATATGCATTATAGGCATTCCAGAGGGAGAAGAGGAGGAAGAGGAGACAGAAGGGGATTTGGAAGAAATAATGGCTGAAAACTTCCCAACCGTATTGAGGGAGATGGATGTACAAGTCCAGGAAGCACAGCACACCCCAAACAGTATAAATCCCAACTTTCCTACTCCAAGATATGTACTCATCAAACTCTCCAAAGCTCAAGACAAAGAGAAAATACTGAAAGCATCAAGAGGAAAGAGAACTCTGACATACAAGGGAAGCTCAATAAGATTAAGTGCTGATTACTCATCCAAAACCATGGAGGCAAGAAGGCAGTGGTATGACTTAGTTAAGGTACTAAAAGCAAACCTTCTAGCCAAGAATTCTCTATTGAGCAAAGCTGATATTCAAAAATGTTGGAGAGTTCAAAGTATTCACAGATAAATAGAAATTAAGAGAGTATGCCAATAAGAAACCTGTCCTTCATGAAATACTAAAAGTAGTTCTGCAAGTTGAAAGTAAAAAACAGGAAAGCATTAGTTGGAGGAGAGTGTAACAACAACTAAAATGACAAAAGAGAAATAAAAACAACATATGACACACATAAACCAAAGAAAATATGTCTAATACCAGTAAATCCTTGAGAGAAATAACACTGAATGTCAATGGATTAAAGTCACCAGTCAAGAGGAACAGATTGGCAGAATGGATAAGGACATATGACCCATCTATATGTTGTCTACAAGAAACCCACCTTAGACCCAGGGATTCAAGAAGACTGAAAGTGAATGCCTGGAAAATAATCTTACAAGCAAACAATAACCAAAAAAAGGGTGGGAGTATCTATACTAATATGAGAAAAAATAGACTTTAAATACAAAATTACTGTTAGAGACAAAGACAAACACTATATATTAGTGAAAAGGATAATCTTTCAAGAAGGAAAAACAATCATATACTTTTATACACCTAACAGGGGCACCTCAAAATACATAAGGCAAAACTGGAAAAAAGAGTGGAGAAATAGATGCTTCTACAATTATAGTGGAGGACTTTAATACACAATTATCACCATTAGACAGAACATCTTGACAAAGAATTAATAAAGAAACAAAGACTTTGATTAATACATTAGAGGATCTGGATCTAATAGATATATACAGAAGACTACACCCAAATAGAGTGGAATAAACATTCTTCTCATGTGCACATGGATCATACTCCACGATAGACCACATGCTAGGCCACAGAAAAAATCTCAATAAATTTAGAAAGACTAAGATTATATGAAGTAATTTCTATGACCACAATGGAATGAAATTGGAAATCACTAAAGGCCAGAGAAAGATATTAGATGCAAAATTATGGAAGATAAAAAATTCACTCTTAGACAAACAGTAGGTCAGGGAGGAAATCTCAAAGGAACTCAGTAACTACCTTGAAATGAATGAAAATGACAACACAACATATAAAAACCTATGGGATGCAGCCAAAGATGGACTGAGAGTGAAATTCATAGCCATATATATATATATCAAAAAAGAACAAAGAGATAAAATCGAAGACCTAAGTGCACACCTGGAGGAATTGGGAAAAAAATAACAAACTAGTGACAAAGGAAGTAGAAAGGAGGAAATAACAAGATTAGAGCAGAAATAAATGAAATAGAAAATAAGAAAGCAATAGAAAAAATAAATCCAAAAGCTGGTTCCTCCAGAAGTTCAATAAAATTGACAAGCCCTTAGCCAGACTAACAAAGAAAAATGAGCAAAGTTGCAGATACACAAAAGAAATGAGGAATGGGATATCACCACTGAACCCACAGAAATAAAGGGTATCATAAGAGGATTCTTTGAAAAATTATATGCCAACAAGAATGATAATTTAGAGGAAATGGACAAATTCCTAGAAACTCACAAGCAGCCTACGCTGATGAAAGAAGAAATTGATGAACACAGCAGAATAATTACAAGTAAAGAGATAGACTCAGTCATCAAAATACTCCCAACTAAGAAGAGCTCAGTATCAGACGGTTTCACAGGTGAATTGTACCAAATATTCCAGAAAGAACTACGACCAATCCTGCTTAAAATCTTCCAACAAATAGAAGACGAAGAAACATTGCCTAAATCATTCTTTTATGCCAAAATTACCCTAAAACCAAAGACAAGCAGAGATGCCATAAGAAAGGAAAATTACAAACCAATCTCTCTAATGAAACTAGATGTAAAATCCTTAAGAAAATACATGCTAATCCCATTTAACAACACTTCAAATGAATTACACACAATGACCAAGTGGGTTTCCTCCAGGGTATGCAAGGATGTTTTGACATAAGATAATCAACCAATGTAACAGACCACAAAAATGGATCGAAAGAAAAAATCACATGATTATCTCTATAGATGCAAAAAAAGCTTTTGACAAAATATAACACCTTTTTCTGATAAAAACATTGCAAAAGATAGGAATAGAAGGAAACTTCCTGAACCTGATAAAGGGTACATGTGAAAAACGCACAGCTAACACCATCTTCAATGGTGAAATCCTAAAAGCTATCCATCTAAGATTGGGAAAAAAGACAAGGATGCCCACTATCATTGCTCCTATTTAACATTGTGATAGAAGAACTTCCTGGAGCACTGAGGCAAGAAAAAGAGATAACAGGCATCAAAATTGGAAAGGAAGAAGTGAAAATTCCACTATTTGCAGATGACATGATCCTATACATATAACGTCTTGAGAAATCTACAACAAAGCTTCTAGAACTTATGAATGAGTTCAGTAAAGCCACACATTATAAGATCAATGCTCAAAAATCAGCAGCATTTCTGTACACCAATAATGAGCAATCTGAGGAGGAAATAAAGGTAAAAAATAACATTTACAATAATAACTAAAAGAATCAAATACTTAGAAATAAATTTAACTAAAGATATAAAGGACTTATATATGGAAAACTGCACAACACTTTAAAGGAAATCAAAGAAGACTTAAATGAATAGAAGAATATTTCCTGTTCATGGAAAGGAAGACCCAACCTCATTAAGACATCTATCCTACCCAAACTAATCTACAGATTCCATGCAGTCTCAATAAAAATCAGCACAGCATTTTTTAATGAACAGGAAAAACTAACTACAAAAGTATTTGGAAGGTTAAGAGGCCCTGAATAGCAAGGACATATTGAAAAAGAAAAATGAAATTAGAGGAGTCACCTTACCTGACTTTAAAACATACTACAAAGCTAGAGTGGTCAAAATTGCATGGTATTGGCACAAGGATAGACATATTGACAAATGGAACCATTTGGAGAGTCTACTATAGTTCCTCGCATATACAGTCATTTGATATTCAACAAGGACACCAAGCTCACTCAAAAGGGAGAGAATGGCCTCTTCAACAAATTGTGCTTGGAGAACTGGATATCCATATCCAAAAGAATGAAAGAGGAACACCACCTCACACCTTATACAAAAACCAACTCAAGATGTATCAAAGATCTAAATATAAGATCCAAGACCATAAAGACCTTGGAAGATAAAGTAGGGAAGCATCTACAGGACCTTGTAATAGGAAATGTTTCCATGAACTTCACACCCAAAGCATGAGCAGCAAAAGAAAAAATAGATAAATGGGATCTCCTCAAAATTAAAAACTTTTTCACCTCCAAGGATGTTATCAAGAAAGTAAAAAAGCAGCTTACCCAATGGGAGAAAATATTTCACAACC